>CM060614.1:10282855-10405355 GCA_030578255.1 Tiaroga cobitis | reverse complement strand
TTTTTGATCAAATAAATGCAGGCTTGGTGAGTATTAAAGACTATCTTACTGATCCCAACATTTTGAATGGTATTGTATATATATTTAACAATTTTAGTCACACTCAAGCACACAAAATTATTAATTAATAGATTTTTCTACATTCTAAATTAGAAATAGTGTTAAAAAAATACTGTTTCCAGCAACACTGCCAGCCATGTAACTTTGAAGTTTGTATTCTTTGCATAAGGTCAATATGTGACTCAGATCCTCAAACATGCTATGCGAAATTAGAGGTCAGTGTTCACCAAATCTGAATATTTTACATGCAGCACAAGACAAAAATCATATTCTTTGCTTGCACTTTGGCTCACCCACGTTCGCAAGTATTGTGTGACGAACCCTTTTATGTGGTTTCAAAAAAAAAAAAGGAAAACAGTGCAAAAAAACATTCACAGTCATATTAAAAAATGGCAAAATTTATTTTCTACATGTACAAAAGAAAGAACAGGATAGCAGCTTATATGGACAGCAACATTTCTAGCTCTCTTCCAAGACAGGAAAAATACAACTGAGATGAAAAGAAAATGTACAACATATTTAAAATTGCTCAGAAAAAAAAAAGAAAAAAAAACCTGCAAGGAATTATAAGTGGTTTAAAAAAAATAAAGGGGAAAAAAAAACATAATCAGTCATGCTCATAAACATGACCACTTCCACAGAGCTACTAGCTAATATAGCATCTTGCCCATGCACATTTATAAAAATATGTCAAGGCTGTAAGTAGTCACTTAAAAAAGTTACTACATATATCTCTGAGCATTTTTGTACATCCCTACATACAAACAAATACACAGGTCAGCAGGTTTTAGGTGAGGCGATACAGCCATATACATTTCCGTCCCAGCTTATTTTAATTTTTTTGTATAATGTATTGCGTTTCACCTGAGTTCTCTATTTGACATTCTGTGCCGTTTACATGTAGGCCTCCACCGCATTTTTGTGCTTTGGACCTCGTTCACATTAACGCCAGCAGCCGTCATACAAACATTCAGACTCGACTTACAGTCTTGTATGGGTCTGCTGAGAGGGTTTTGTCCTAGTTTGTTGTTAAAAGATGACAGGAGTACAAGGTTTGCTGGGATACACCATAGCAGTTATGGTTTGGTGGGGTTTAAATATGCTATATGGCGTTCCTGATGTAAAATAGTAGAGCAGAACAGGATACAATTTTAATAATCAGTGTCGAACTGACAGGAACATTTCCTATATATGACATCCCCATACAACTGGAGCTTTTCGCAACTGTGTTCATGGTTTGGTGCAGGAATTTGCTGTCATCCTTGAAAATCCCCATCCTCCCTGATTTCATTAACATCTTAGGTTGTTTTTTTTTTTTTTTTTTACAGTATGCTTATATTCATACATAATTAGCTGCTCAGAAATAGTCCACAGATTCTTTAACGGTTTGCGTTTGGAAGCAGAGGCATGATTGTACAGGGCGAACTGTTTTTATTGGCCCTCAAAGTAACCTGCAAAGGAAGATTTTGAGTGTCCATCAGGGGTCCTCAGAATCTACACTTGATTCTAAAGGTCTCGACAGAAGGTGGGCAGCAAGCAAGCCGAGTACAGGCTGTGCTCAAACCAAGCTAGAGGTCACGGGGGTTGGAGGTGGAAGGTATTAGCTCATAAAGCAGTGGAGGTCAGTTTTTTCACTCCTCTGCGCTGAGCAAGAATAGAACAGCCCACGGGCTCCAGCACGGGAGGAACGCTCCTATTCAAGGCAGAATATGTAGCAGCCATCGCCCCCTACAGGAGAAAAGAGTTCACACAAAACTTGCTTAATTAAACTGTCCTGTCAAAGTGTCAGGTTGAAAATAAGTTTTCTACACCTTAATGAAATTCTTTCCATAATTTCCCTAACATAACTAATATTTATGGTATATATATATATATATATATATATATATATATATATATATATATATATATAGTACCGGCCCAAAAGTTTGAAAAAATTACTATTATGCTTACTATTATGCACATTCTATTACTTAATAGAATTACTAAGTCTATTATGCTCATCAAGCCTGCATTTATTTGATAAAATACAGAAAAAAACTGTAATATTGTGAAATATTATTACAATATAAGATAATGGTTTTCTATTTTAAAATACTTTAAGATATAATTTATTTCTGTGATGAAAAGCTGTATTTTCAGCATCATTACTCCAGTCTTCAGTGCCACAATGACATGATCCTTCAGAAATCATTCTAATATGCTTATTTGATATTATCAATCATACATTTATTATAGATACAGTTATTATCAATGTTGAAAAGCATTGTGCTGCTTAATATTGTTTTGGAACCTGTGATACTTTTTTTTTAAGTTAAAAAGAACAGCATTTATATAAAATAGAAATATTTTCTAACAATATAAATCCTTACTATCATTTTTTTTTTTTCAAATCAATTTAACACATCCTTGCTGAATTCTTCAGCGGTTTGCATTTGGAAGCAGAGGGGGATATTTTTTTTCCATTTCTTAAAAAACAACAAAAAACAACAACAACTGACCCCAAACTTTTGAACTGTAGTGTATATTGTTACAAAAGATTTCTATTTTAAATAAACGCTGTTCTTTTTTAAAAACTTTTTATTCATAAAAGAATCCTGAAAAAAGTATCACAGGTCATAAAAAATATTAAGCAGCACTACTGTTTCCAACATTGATAATAAATCAGCATATTAGAATGATTTCTGAAGGATCGTGTGACACTGAAGACCGGAGTGAAGAGGCAAGGGATTCTGACCCTAACCTGAAGGGTTGGGGTCAGAATCCCCAACCCTTCAGAATCCCTTGCCTCTTCAGGAGTAATAGCTAATGAAAATATATTTTAAAGCATATTAAAATTGAAAAACATTATTTAAAAATGTGATAATATTTCACAATATTACATTGTTTTCTGTATTTTTTATCAAATAAATGCAGGCTTGATGAGCATAAGAGACTTCTTTAAAAAAACAAAAAAAAAAGTGATGTTTTCAAACTTTTGACCGGTAGTGTATATTTTATAAACAGAATTTCTAGCTGATTCAACAGCTGAGCAAAAAAAATATTTTTATTTTATTTTATTAAAAAATCGTTTATTTTTGGTTTAATTCCCCGATATTTACACATTTTTCATGACCTTGGGAACCTTGTGAAGCATTTCAGGGGCAGAGTAAAATATTTAGGTGAACACTTTTAGATATTTCGGTCAGGACCAAACCTTAACCAGATGGGGGGCGTCATGTCTGTTCAGCTGGTATTTGGGGAGCTGGTCTTTGTGAACGATCCAGGGATGTCTCAACACCTGTGCAGCTGTTAGTCTCTGATGAGGGTCTACATGCAACATCTTAGACACCAAGTCCTGTAGAGAACAACAATGAATGATTATTTTTGTCTGGTGGTCCTGTTTTGAAGTGTGTATTCAGATGCTCTTCTCAGGTGGGCACCTTTGCCTCGAGTGAAACAGAGTTCCAGTATCCGCCAGTGAGAGAAAACTTCCCACTGCCGATTCGAGCCAGAATCTCTTCCGGCGTGTCCTCGGGGCCATTAGCAAATGGCGTAAATCTGAGAAAAAGCATGGTGTCAATTGAATTGAAACACATTTTGAAAACTATAGTGCTAAGTTGAAATACTTACCCAGTTAACATTGTGTACAGAAGGACACCTAAACTCCAGATATCACAGGCAGCATCATAACCCTGTTTCTTCAGCACCTGAGGACCAAAGTGATGTTATCCGATCAAGAAACTCACATTTATTTGATAAAATATTGAGCCACCTGAAAAATGTACCTCTGGGGCCACAAAGTTGGCAGTATAACATGGCGTCATCAGCAGTCCGTTTTCCGCTCTCAGCTGCTTGGCAAAGCCGAAGTCGCAGATCCTGATAGACTCGGGATTCCCAGATTCATCAACATAAAGGATGTTACTGGGCTTTAGATCCCTGTGAACCACCTGAATAGGAAGCTTAAATTAGAACCAAGGAGCTCAAAATGTGCATATGATTTAGGCCCATCTTATAATTAACAGGCATGTGATCAGCTAAATAAAAAAAAGAAAGAAAGAGGGAAAACCTGACACCTCCCGGCAGCAATTATTATTAATAAAAAATATGTATTTTATTAAACTAAATATCTTACTATTGCATCAATACATACTATTGTACTATAAAATAAAATTTAAGTTTTGTATTTAACAATAATAAAAACAATAATACATTGTATTTAATAATAATAAAAACAATAATACATTATATTATAATACAATATATAATAATAATTATTGTTATTTTATTTTACAGAACATCAGTAAAATTGTCTCAATTTAGGCTTAAACTAGGCTTAAGACTTGTCTTGTGAAACCGGGCATATATTTATATAATTACATCACAAGCGTCACAATTTGATGATCACACTAAGCCGTATCACATTCTCACAACCATGCATTGTCAAAATTCATAAAAAAGTTATCGGGCAACTAGCGAGTAACACTGTTTTAATGTCAGCTTTTAATCGCATTTAGCCCATTGACCTGGCTAACATGCTAAGGGTGTCTGGCAGATGGCGCCGCAAGCTCGTGCAGGGCTGTCAGAAGCAATCCGTGCATGAAATGAATATATTTTAATATAATTTTGAGTTGATTTAGTAATTGTTTATGGTAATTTTGCGATTTCAATCATAATACAGTAATCACCTTTCCACCCCATGGAAATCCGTATAAATACAGAAAAATCACATCCCTGAATTAAATAATTTTTTTATAGCTTTTGTAAAAATTAATATTATCATTTTATTTATTTATTTATAATAATAATTATATATATATATATATATATATATATATATATATATATATATATATATATATATATATATATATATATATATATATATATATATATATATATATATATATATATCCCTTTACACTACACTACCCCTAAACCTACCCATCACAGAAAACTTTCTGCATTTTTACATTTTCAAAAAAGATAACTTGGAATGATTTATACGCTGTTTTCCTCATGGGGACCAAAAAAAGTCCCCACAAGAATTTCAGATATTGCCATATATGTGGGGACATTTTTTAGTCCCCATGAGGAAAACAGCTCATTTTGTCCCCATAATGAAGTGCTATGTTTCTATTTTTTAAGAAATTGATACTTTTATTTAACAAGGACACATTAAATTGATCAAAAGTTACTCTAAAAACATTTATAATGTTAAAAACTATTTCTATTTCAAATAAAGGTTGTTTATTTGAACTTTCTATTCATCAAAGAGTCCTTAATAATTTATCCTGGTTTCCACAAAATTATTAAGCAGCACAACTGTTTTCAACATTGATAATAATAAGAAATGTTCTTGAGCAGCCAATCAGCATATTAGAATGATTTCTGAAGGATCATGTGACACTGAAGACTGGAGTAATGATGCTGAAAATTCATACAGGAATAAATGATATATTTTTTTTAAATATTATAATAGAAAACAATTACATTAAATTGTAATAATATTTCAGAATATTACTGTTTTTACTGTATTTTTGATCAAATAAATGCAGTATTGGTAAGCGTTAGAGATATCTTTAAAAAAATCGTACAGACCCCAAACTTTCTAACAGTAGTGTACATCACAGGCTTTTGCATCTATAGTGGTCTGAATGTGCCCCTCTTGAGTATCTCTGCATAAGAGCCATTATAAACCAGTATGTGGTAAGACCCCAGAGGCACGGTCTCACAAAGCTTCATTTGTTTCCCAAGATCACAATCTTAATGTACTTGAGCTGGGCTTTAAGTTTCAACATTGAATTGCGGCACGCATTTTACAGTTTGTTCTTTCCTATAGTTTGAGTGGTTTCATACCCCTTGAGTGTGCAGGTACTCCACAGTCTTTGTGATGGTGTACAACACAGCGCTGGCCTCCCGTTCTGAGAAGAACTTCTGTCTGAGGATCTTATCCAGCAATTCCCCTCCCTTTAGCAGTTCTGTCACCAGATACACTGAGCGGCCATCATCGTACACCTGCAAACAGCGACATGGTTATATTAGTTTTTCATGAATAATCTCTTCTATTTTATTACTACCTTCACTTTTCATTAAATGCTATTGCAGTTTGTTCTGCAATACATAACAATATGATTAAGGATGTTTATATTTGCAACAAAATGAATTTTGTGTTTGAAACCAATCAAGGAACACTTGAATCAGATGCATTTCTAATGTATGGAAACATACTGGAAACGATAATGGATAACCTGCTCTGAGTAATTTGCAGGAGGGACGGTAAGAGCAGGAACTCATTACACTATTCCCTCATTCCGGAAATGTCAGAGCAGAATCAGTTTCAGGTAAACACATCAATGATCTTTGAAAAGAACTTAACTTTATCTTAATATAATTGCATTCGGCCAATAAGATTCGGCCCCCGCAGACTATTGTTTGCCAGCCTGATAGATGAAAATAAAAAGACTGCATCCTTGTTTTTAAACACTCACGTCTTTCAAGGTGATTATATTTGGATGTTGTCCATAGCGTAACAGAATTTCCACCTCATCCGTTGGATCCCGTTTAGCTTTATTGATTATCTAAACATAAAATATATAGAGACATTTATCACAATGTCCAAGAAACACAGTATAAAAAGGGCCAGGCAGTATAAAATTGTCTTGGAAAAGGCCAGAAATGCTTTTAAAGAACAGTTTTAGTAGGGATGGGCTGAAATTTAAATTCTGTCCAGTAAGCTCATAATTATTTAATTTATTAATAATTGATTAACATAGAAATTCTAGACTAAATAATTAAAAATAATGTTTAAATGCCTTATTAATGTCTAAATAATTAAAAAGTAAAACAATAAAACCTAAAACTAATTGCAACAAGTGAATTTTGGCATTATCAATGTACAGAATGAAAAATGGATATTCATTTTGAGTTTTGATAAATATTACATATCAGAACAGTGTTATTAAATTAGTAGTGTTTTTAAATATTAAAAATAACTTCTTAAATGCACTGTTAAATTGTCATATTTAACAAATCTCAAAACCAAATATGAAATATCCCTTTTTCACTCTTCACATTTATACTGGTTTTAGTATTAGTATTTTATTTTTAATCTAAAATGTAAGCATATGGGAAATCAACATGCACAATTAAATACCCAATATTGACCAGTACCAGTTTATGTTGCTATCAATTTGCCAAGGTGTTCTGGGCGGTCTATTTGAGATTTACTGCCTTAATGAAAGTGTGTTGGTTTAATATGACTCTCCTCACCTTTACGGCATACTCCATGCCTGTGCTTTTCTGTATGCAGCGTCTGCAGATAGAATACGAGCCAACTCCGATATCCTCCTTCACTTCGTATGCGTCATTAAACTGTGACACGTTTCTGTGAAGCTGCTACAGAGAGAAAACAGCCAGATGTAATGCAGACATAAAATATGACTCATAACTAGACCTTAAACAGTCATTACAGCATATACTATGAGGAAAGAGGCTTAATTTGGAGTAAAATGTGTTCCCAATTAGAGTGTATACCTGAACTATAGAGCTCATACTGTTCTGCAGGGGTTGAGACTCTTCTTCTGAGCTGATGGCCACAAAACTAAAACCTCTGAAGAGTTGATTGGCATTGGCACTAGGGGGTACACCTGGTGAGTCTGAACAAAAACACACAGCGGTTTTGATCTACTCATTAAATACACCATCAAATAATCCGACAGATTTCAAAAGGCCTAGAAGCATTTAATTAAATAGGTTTTTGTGTATTTGTCTGAAAGGGGATTAAAGACGGACGGCAAACACAGTCTACCTGATCTAGGGTCAGACACAGAGCCGAGCAGCCCTATACGCACACTACGCAAGTTATTCAAGGCCCCGCCTCCCCCTCGTGTCGAAGCGCGTCAATCAAAGTTTACAACATCGATGAGAAAATTAAGTGGAATTATCCTTCTGGTCACGAAAAGAGAGAAAAAAACACCATGAGAGTGAATTGCGGGAACAGCGACCAGGTAGACTTGTGTTCTCTCCTCTTCAAGTTTGACATCAGCAGAGAACAGTAAAGTTAAGTTGATGTGCATCTCTCTCTTGTCTGTCTGTCTGTCTGTCTGTCTAACCCAGCTGGGCAGTGCATCTATTGGTCTTTCTGTGTCTTGCTTGCTAATGCTGTCCACTTCCAGGGCTGTATTCTGTGATTTTGTGCCTGACAAAAAAAGTGAGAGTGAAATACAACTATTTATTACGTTTGATAAACGACAAAGGGCAATGGTGTTTGTTTACAAACTGCAGCGCGGAAAACCGCGTTGCGCGTTAACATGCGTTGATATGCGCGTCCACGAAATGAAACGCGCACTTTCCAGCAGAAACATCTGTGGGGACCAGTACAGTATATGGGCGTGATGGCACTCCTCATTATAGGCTCACATACTTTTAAAACAAGACAATGATTATCTAGTCTCCAAGTCAAGGTTTAGTTACAACTCTGCAATAATGCAAGATGGAGTGAATTGACATTGACTATTGTTTTATAGGCTATATTGAATTTAAAATGTTGATTGCCTGGACATACTGGTCAATATGGATGCACATCCCTCAGTAAATAATAACCATCAAGTATCAAGTATTGCTTTTATCATTTAAAACACAGTGACATGCTATGGCAAGCAATTTTAGCTTTTATTCATTCACAGGATGCATTTTTGATATCAATAATTAAATTTGTATTATTTCAAATGTGAATTCTTGATATTAAGAATGAACTTTTTACTAGAAACAATGTCTATTTCTAATAACAGGAATTTTTTACTTTAAAGGGTGTCAGGTGTGACTGTGTGGCAATTGCAAATGGTTTACATGGCTCACTGGTCAGGTAGGAGGGACCCTTAACAGAATTTAGCTTAGAGCCCCAGGGAGGTGAGGATCGGCACTGGTCAGACAGTCGGTTATAAGCTGATGTACCTTTGGGAGTTTTTGCTGTAAATTCTGGATCAAAGTAGAATGTGTCGTCTGGTCTCCCAGAGGCTGGTTTGAAGGGCGGGTAAAGCTCTCTTCTAAATAGTTTCTAAGACAAACAAGGCATGAAAAGACCTTTAAAATCACCACGCATTGATAGTGTCACTTCTTCATTGTAAATGCATGTTCCTGTAAATACTTACATTCCAGTCAATGGTAGAATAAAACGGGTGTCTCTTTATCTCTTCAACTCCATCTGCACCAGCACCTGCAGACAAGCATAGTCAAGTTAAAATCAAATATGCAGAACTCAATATACAGAAATGAACATCTAGTCAATCTAATACACTACTGTTTATAGACAAAAAACTAAATAAATAGTGTTCCAACCAATCACTGACATGGGTTCGTTGATAGACGCTGGCTTCTTCTTCAGCTCCGCCTTCGCGTGCAGCCGTGCACGAGCGCAAAACCTCACAACACCCACCCCTGTCGATGATTGGTTGGAACACTATTTATTATGGTTTTGAGTGGTTGGTGTAGCCAATTGTTTTTGTGTGCAGATCTCAGAGCCTAGGCTGCCTACAGAGACGTGTTTTTTTGACGGCCTGCTTATGGAGCGGGCAGCTAGCGGATCGTTAGGAAAGATTAGATGAATGTGATCATTTATGTTTGGGTCTTTTTTGGGACTGAAATCACTGATACAACCTTTGAAATAACTGTTTTCTATTTTAAT
This sequence comes from Tiaroga cobitis, assembly GCA_030578255.1. Taxonomy (NCBI): domain Eukaryota; kingdom Metazoa; phylum Chordata; class Actinopteri; order Cypriniformes; family Leuciscidae; genus Tiaroga; species Tiaroga cobitis. Next base: position 10,395,631 of record CM060614.1, on the reverse strand, counting down.
ATATTTTAAAATGTAATTTATTCCTGTGATGGCAAAGCTGAATTTTCAGGATCATTACCCCAGTTTTCAGTATCACATGTTCCTTCAGAAATCATTCTAATATGCTGATTTGCCGCTCAAAAAACATTTATTATTATTATCGATGTTGAAATCAGTTGTGCTGCTAAACATTTTTTGAGGAAACCGTGATACATTTTTTCATGATTCTTTGATGAATAGAAAGTTCAAAAGAACAGCACTTATTTAAAATAGAAATTTTACTCTCACATTTGATCAAGTTAATGCAATGCATTAACTTGATCAAATGTGAGAGTAAAATTTCTATTTTTGCTGAACAATAGTATTAATTTCTTTTAAAAAAAAAATCACTGACCCCAAACTTTTGCACCCGAGTGGGCTTACCTAATCTATTGGAAGGGTTTCGTTTGAAAAGACTCCTGAGGAGACTCTGAGCTTCTGAGCTCAAAAACTGAGGCATTCCCAGCTTCGCCCTACAAGAGAAGAGGTCCAAAGTCAAGATAGAGGTCAGAGTCAGCACATGCATGGAAAGTTCACATACAATTTGATGCATAAAGAAAGGTCATCCTGATGGACGTTGATCATCCCTTTATGATAAGTGCTGGTCGTCGACCAATCAGATTGACATATTCTCATTTTAATGTTCTGCCAAAAAAACTAAAGTGTTTTTCTACATAGCTTTTACTTTGCATTTTACTAGTCATGCAAGGGTAGGCAAATTGGCAGTTAATTTAATTTACATGTTGGCCAGTTCTAAGTGGGCAATTTTTTTTTTACCAGAATGTGCTGCAATGTGTATTAGACCTTGTGGCGATAAAGTCAAATTACGGTAAAATATCTGTCTACACAAGCCTAGAGGTCAACTTACAAAAAGGAGGACAAAGTCAGACACTGTCGTATGCACTGATGTCACAGCTAACACTTTGTGTATTCATATCAGTGGCAATTGTCTGTTCTTATCAGTCAGCAGCAGAAGCCCCAAATTAACACTGTAATTGTCAAACCCTCATCTCGCCTTCACTCTGAAGGTCTGCAGTCATTCCACTATAACCACATTACTAGTTTATCAAAGCCATTAAACTGTGCGCAGACCATTGATTATATTCATCCAGCACAGCAGTGCTAATGTGGCGCGCCTGAGCGTTATTCACCCCTCAGCAGGCTGCTTTATGACGTGACGTGTGTTATGTGCGGTTCCATGTTTACTGATGGTTAAGTGGTTAGTCTTTAGGCTAAACAGCACTGTCAGCTAAACCAAGGGCTTATCCTCATCGCTTCAGCACTTAGCATCCAGATGTTATTCAGACCAATTCCGCTGGCTTTTCCCACTCAGACTGGATGACTGTGTTTAGATTATAGTGTTCCACCGAGAAGGCGGAAGGATGAGGCCGTCACACTCACTTTAGAATCATAGTCATGGTTTCCTTGCGGTCCTTGCCTTGGAAAGGCAGCGTTCCAGTCAGCATTTCAAACTGAGGATGGAGAGCAAAACAAGTTACTGATGGTTGAAGGTGCTGGAACACTATTCTAGATTGTTCCGGCCCAGTTTAAGAAGTGTTCAAGATTTAATGTATCATTATTGTAATTGAATAATTATATTTTAAAATCACTTAAATGCACTTTAAAATAATTTAAAATAAAATAATATTCAACTTTTATTGAGAGACAAATGACTGAGATCAGGTTAAATGGGAATGTACAGTATATACAATAGATAATCAATAGATAATAATAAAAACTGGAAGTGGCAATTCCTCACCATGAGTACACCGTAAGACCACCAGTCAGCACTATAAGTGTGTCCTCTTCGGTTCACCACCTCGGGAGCCATGTACTCTACCGTCCCGCAGAAAGAATATGCTTTATTTTCATGATCGATCGACTCCTTACTGAGTCCAAAATCTGAAGACACACACAAACACACTTTCAGTACGGCAACATCAGTGTTGGTATTGTTAACTTAAACTTACGTAATAAAGCTGAAATACAATAAAATATAAATATTATATGAAAAATGTAAGCCATTTTTTTAAATAAACAAAAAATAGAAATGTTTCCTTAACAACTACCTGTTGGAGTATTAAAATGACTAAAACTAAATTAAAGCTAAATTGAAATATTAAAAGCACAACAAAATGAATAGAGCATAAACTAACTGAAAATATATTAAAGACGGCTAATTATAAATATTTACAAATGCTGTTTTAGTATATAAATCATACTAAAATAGCACTGGGCCCAATCTCAGTTTCCAACAATCATTCCACAAAATCGAATTTCCCCATATTAGTTCTCTGCAGTTCACCTTTTCATATAGTGTGGTTTAGATGGTCATAAACCTCTACAGAGTGAAGGTTAATGCGTTTGTCTGTCCTCCCATAAGGCTGCAGTTTAACGGTATCAACACAAAGCCCTAAATGCTCAAGGTGGCACCATGCTGATGCAGCCATTCCAGCAATCTGAAATTACCTACCTGTCAGCTTTATGTGGCCTTCCTCATCCAAGAGAATGCTGAAATTACACAGAATCACAGTGTTAAAAAGCCATTTAACAGAGCATGAACACACTCGCACAAACGGTCCCCTTACTTTCTATCGCCATTCCCACCCTGCGCCATAAGGACATATCTCTATGTGTCACGGCTACAAGACTACAACCATTATTTTTATAGCTTTATTCTCTCCAGACATAAAAGTGATTTATGGGCGACCTCAAAGACAGCAATGAGGTCGGATTAAAAAAAGGAGAACAAGTGAAGGTCTTTTGATTGACAAACAATAAAAAATAAAAAGGACAAAGGAAAGTATGCCAAGAAAAAAAATATACACCACTATTCAAATGTTTTTTCCCCCCAAAAAGTCTCTTGAGCTCACCAAGGCTCCATTTATTGGAAAACAATTCTGTACAAATAGTCATATTGTGAAATATTATTACAATTATGAATAACTGTTTTCTATTTTATTATATTTCAAAATGTAAACCTAAATTTTTAGCAGCCCGTACTCCTGTATTCAGTGTCATGATCCTTCAGGAATCATTCTTATATGCTGCTTTGATTCTCAAAAAAAAACATTTCTCATTACTATCAATCTTGCAAATAGTTGTACTGCTTAATACTTTTGTGGAAACCCTGATACATTTTTCCAGGATTCTTTGATGAATAGAAAGTTCAAAAGAATAGCATTTATTTGAAATAGGAATCTTTTGTAACATTATTAATGTCTTTACTGTCACATTGGATCAACTTAAAGAATCCTTGCTGAATAAGTTTTTTCTAAACATTTTTTCCCCCCACAAGAACTCTCTTTACATACTTCCCTCAGACAAAATGTCTAAAAGACAAAAAGTCTAAACAATGATTAAATAAAGACTTCATTTTCCATTAATTTTCTTTTTTTGTTGCACTTTTAAGAAGTCTGGTTTCTGTGTTTTAAAACCTTTAGAATGCAATAATAAATAATGACATTTGACATTAAAAATCATAAAAAAAATATTTGTATCCATTTGGGTGAATTTTTCTGAGTTTATTTGAGAACATTCAGTACTTCTCTGGTTTCAGATCTCTGTAGATGATGCCTAGACCATGCAGATGATCCAGAGCCAAAGCCAGTTCAGCCAGATAAAACTTCACATCCTCCTCTGTGAACATCACCTGAGGAAAAGAGAACCGATGCTTAAATGTCAATCAGACAGTCTGTTCATATCTAAGTGGGCAGTCGTGGCGAAAATGGACTTGGCTATGTGAGACTGCGCTTGGGGGTAACCATTCACTATTTACCTCTTTTGACAGTCGAGTAAAGAGATCGCCCCCTCTTAAAAAGTCCAGAATCAGATAAAGCTTTCCTTCGGTCTGGAATGCTGCAGGAAGAACACAAGAAAGAGTGTGAGAAAGAGGGAATGGGTTCATGGTTACCATTGATTGGCTGATGACCTGCACTTACCATAGTGTAGCTTAACAATAAATGGATGATTAACCTCCACCAGGATGTCCCGCTCCATCTTAGTCCTGACGCGATCTCGTACTGAAAACAAGCACAAATAACAACACTTTTGTTTACTTCTATTGAGTTCACTAACTAAATTTTCTCTCCCCTCTAACAATGCAAGAAATCTGGCACAGCAGAATTGCGCAGATGGCACTGGATGACTAATTAAATAAAGGAGGGAGAAAAAAGCAGCGCAAGAGAGACAAGCGAAGCTGAGAGCTGTAAGGGGAGGAGAGCATTTTACTCATGTGGATGTAGATGTGTTTATCATCTGGAGTGGCTGTTTTTTGTAGTTGAACCTTTGCAAGAACACCGATTTACATTCTTATACAGCTACAGCTGGGAATTAACCAACCAACACACTGGATTAAACAGAACTTAAACAGGTTATTGTGAAAAGAGTAAATACTTAGGAAGTTTTGTTAGATACTTAGGAAGTTAATGAGATTTTTGAACTGCCTTTAATATCTTGGCTTTCACAGCTGCAAGACTTCCTGTCGAGGGCAAAAACAATCAATTCATACTTACGGAACAGGATTATAGCAAACTGGAGCTAAAAGCCTTCCTTTCTTGTTTTATTGCCTTTGTTTCAAAGAGTGAAATGTGCAAGCTCATACTTCATACTATTCATAGATGATATATGACCCATGTCGATATGTGACTATTCAGAGAGCATTGGATGTGTTCAATAATAGAACTTAGAGAAGTTGAAGTGTAACAGAATTTGCCCTTTGTGTCAATATCAAAATACCCTACAAATTTACATTTTACTACGCAAAAAAATTGCAGAAAAGTTACAACACAATCAGTTAATATTTAATTGGTTCTCTCGTTTTTGATTGTTTCATTGCATTATCACAAATAAAACAATCGACTCCAAGCACAACTATGCAATATACTTGCAAAAGTGGACACATTTTTTATAATATTTGAATATGGAGTGAATTATCCTAGGCCGCACATCACTTTTGGCCACTACAGCATAGGCCCCGATCACCCACGGAAATTGCCGAGCACCTACGGAAAAATGCGAGATAGTCTCCATTCATTTTACCCAATAATAATAAAAAAAAACTATTGAGAACCGGGAACCTCTCTGATTGGTGGATCTCACATCGGGTCCCGACGGACCGTAAATACACACAATTCTACCGTTATATTTAGCATTACACCATAACCTTGTGCTTTCTGTTTTTTTTTTTTTGCACAATGATAAATTGCATTTTACTAAATTAACTCCAAAATCATCAGGTATGTCAGCGAAATAGCAACATTATGTCAGCATTGGCCACTGAAAAAACACATTGGTCGACTTAATACCTTTTAGTGTGGCTTTTTTCAGCACTTTCATTGCGTATAGCTGTCCTGCATCTGGGCCTGTTGTCTTCTTCACCAAAAACACCTGCAACACACAACCAAAATCAAGTCTTCATTAAAACAACAGTAAAAACACTTTAAAATAGGATCTATTTTACTCATCAGATCTTTTTTGAAAACACAATTAGTTCTGTGCTGTACAGTGACTAGTTCCACTTTTCCACTAGGCTTTAATCTGTGCTGATTATTTCTCAAACCACAATGCACACACACACACCAAATACTAAAAATATACTCGTATAGGTGGGCGGTATGACCAAAATCTTGTATCACTGTATGAGTAATTTTAAATCACATAAACAATATGTACACAAAATAGTCACTTTCCCAAAATGTTTTATTTATCACTAAATCTAATGACTAATATAATTTAAAAATTAAACCGATTGCATCTCATTTGAAAAAATGTTTTTATGTTTAATGTTTTTAAAAATTTTTGGAACGTGATGGATGCATACCAAAAGGTCAAATTATTCATTCATGTTTTTGTGAAAATTTTAAAAGTATAGGTTAAACAAAAATAATGATTCATTACATGTATTAATTTAGACCATGCTTAAAATAGAACACTCAACTTACTCCAACATGTAACAAAGGGTTACCCTAACAGTTTTTAATGTTATTTACGTAAAATACTGAATTTATTAATATTCTGAATTAGCTTTTATTTTTATTTTTTAAGTTAAGGTTTAGTAATTTTGTTATGTACTTTTTAAGTTTTTATTCAGTTTTTACATTTCTATATAGATTTTAATATATTTTAATTTAAATTTCAGTAATTTTAGTACATAACCGGAAATTAGAAATGTTGCCTTGGCAACTAACTGAAACAAGTTGACGTTTTTTTATCTAATATTTACATTTATATTTTATTTTATGTCAGCTTTATTTCATTTACTGAAGATGATTTATAATAATTTTAGTTAACAAAAACAACACTTGTCCCTGCTCTCCAAAAGTTGGAAGACCCTTGGTATAAATGGTATAACAGAAGCTCCACCTGTTTATATATTTCTACCAACCTATATAATGTAAATAAAATCATACTTCACAGCCCAATTTGACATGACGTACCTTTCCAAAAGAGCCCTGTCCAAGCACCTTACGGAGCTCAAACTGCTGTGGGTCGGCCTTCTCCGAGCCCTCTTTGACAAGATGTGTGATGCTGATCTCTTTAACAGACACTTCCTCCTGGAGAAAAGATGACAACAAGACACAGAGAGAATCACGTCAGTGAGAAACATGAAAACTTTGACAATGCCAAAGTGCCATTCAAAAATAAAAATTCAGACCAGTAAGCCGGAGAAAAGTTGGTCACCAGCCAGACAGAAAACACTTCTAGTGAATTCACTCGAATCCAATAATAAACCTGGACATGCAGCATGAAATTAATACACGGATGGAATAAGCGGGATTGTTTGCGAAGCGGTCGCAAACGCATCACTCTCACCCACGCCACGCACATCACAGCAGTGCCCCATGGTGTCCCACGTGTTCCCGAGGCCGACCTGGGGCTCGGCACCCTGCTCCATACTCGCGGGAGGAGGGGTTGAGCCCCGTCAATCCCCCTGCAGCGTGCGCCTGCTGCTGGGCTTCTGATGCTCAGAGAGAGCAAGACCACACTCACTTGAAAGCTTGTGTGACGGACAGCTTCCCACACGGTTGCCATGACACCGCCCCCAATCCTCCTGCTTCATCACAGTACCGGTGGGCGTGGAGAAGGGTGACTAAAGACACAACGTTCAAGCTCTTCTTTCCTCACTCTCTTCCTCCCACTCTCTCTCTCTCTCTCTTTCCATCCATTTCTCTTTGTCTCCCCCTCTAAATCCATCAGCGTCCAGTCTCCACATGGTGAGATGATGTCATCCTACGTTGGCGTACCAGCAGTGTCTTTCATCAAAGTGATTAAAGTTTATGGGCACAGACGGTCCTCAATCACTCGATATACTGAGACCCAAACAATAACAAAACCTTCACTATGATGCATTCAGATACAGTAGTAGCCTTAGACAACGTTCAACTAAAATTTTAAACACATCACAGCTATATTTTGGGTGCTTGACTGTGCAAAACTCGCCATCAAGGTGCTGTGGGTGGGGCTATGTGGTTGCTAAGGTATGCTAGGTGGTTGCTAGTAGGGCTGTAGTCAAGACCACCTTTGTCGAGTCCAAGACAAGTCCAAGACCAGGACTAGTCGAGTCCAAGTCAAGACCGAGTCCAAAGAGGTTCGAGTCCAAGACAAGACCGAGTCCAAAAAGGTTCGAGTCCGAGTCAAGACTGAGTCCAGGACAGGAAAAAAAAAAAAAGTCTTCTTGTGCTTGACATTATTATTTGTTGATCTAAAAGCAAAAGTGTCACAACACCCAGGATTTTTAAGTAGTAGCTAGTAAGATAGTAACTATAGTAACAGCATGAGAAGACGCTTGTAGCGAGCACTTGGTCGGTTCATTTTGGCATTTTCTAAGTTAACGTTACCCTAATAGGCTAGTAATAAATGAACACACATACAAAAATGTCTTTCGTTCTGTAGGCGTCCTGGAGAATATTTCTGTTCGTCCTAAACACATTTTCTATTGTCAATTTAAAACTGAAGAAATCATCACCGATGTCAGATAACATTAACGTTACCCAAATGAATCACCTTTAACGCATATGACACACACACCCACACAGCTAGCTACTACCACCATACGTAATCGAACTTATAACTTTATGTCGTTAGGCTGATGCAAAGTTTACAAATGCAAAATTAACGGGCATGTAGACGCAGAGCGTGACGTGCGAGGATAATCTAGTGTGATTGGTTATTAGTTGGCCAGTGTTTCACTTTTCCTTCAATATTATTAACATAATAGAAAGACACCTGGACTCGGTCGTGACCAAAAGCCATATTTGGCAAGACCAGTGGCCGAGACCGAGAGAAGTCCGAGTCCGAATACCAGCGAGTCCGAGACAAGTCCGAGACCATAGAAAAACGGTCTCGAGTCCGGACTCGAGTCCAAGACCGGACTCGAGTACTACAGCCCTAGTTGCTAGAGCCCACCCACAAGTCTTTATGATATTCTGGTCAGTAGATATCATAAAGTTCTATTTTCTTATCTATTTAATTGTCCACTAGGCAATTTTTTTAAATCTGGTATCTTAGAATCAGTGTTGTTACTGTTAACTTAAACTACTAAAAATGTTCTTTGGTATATAAAACATAGCTGAAATAAAATTAAAAATAATAAAATATTAGATGGAATAACCTAAACTTAACTTAAACAACAAAGAATTAGAAATGTTGCCTTGTGAACTAACTGAAATAGGTTGAAGTTTAATTACTAAAACTGAAATAAAAATAAGTGAAATCTATATAGAAACATAACAACACGTAACCAAATTACTAAAACTGCGCCCAATATCGATTACTTCCCAACTATATAGTATGCGAAAAACAGTATACCAAAAGAGTAGTATGTCAGAATACATAGTATTCTAAAAAAAGTAGGCGAAAAGTCCCCGGATTACCTACTACTACCGCCGAGATTCTGAAATGCGAATTCGATGGACACTTTACTATCCCATGAGGCCACAGGAGGACATTTATGAATGGAGGTGAAGCGAGGTGATCTACATAATGAGTAATTTGATTGAACTTCCAAAAGTCAGGACATTTTCAAACAGAATGTGTTCAAAATTAACATTTATTGTTGCATACTACTGCTTCTCAATATGATTTTGAAAAGAAGGCTGAAACAGTATGCAGCATGTTTGTATTCCATTCCGAACACACCCTAAGATTTTCAACAATCCCTTGTGTAAAGCTCACATGAGTTGTGTAAAGTCCACTTCCACGAAGATCCCCAAATTCCCTCTTCCTCCCATCTCCAGTGTTATCGCTAAAGCGCATGGAACCATAAATACCTCGGAGTCCCACGGAGAGCGATGTGGAAGCGAGGCCAGCGAATCCTCCATCCTGTTCCAGCCCAAATCACTCTGGCATCGTGTCAGCCTGGAATCCCTCAGAGCAGCCAGCATCCTGCCATGAGGTGCCGGATCTCCGTCCAGCCCTGACAGCGTTCCTAACCTTTCTGTCACTTCCTGAAGCCCCGTGGGCAAGTCTATGGTATACTGGTGTAGCCGTCTTAGTCTAGTCCAGTCTGGAGAGTTTGTCTCTAGCATTTAAACTGCGCGTTCCCCTGAAACAAGGTCTGTTTAGATAGTCAGATAAAAAATTAAACCAGCTGCACTCCACTTCAGATGCCTTGGCAAGTTCTTGCTAAAAAGCATGGGAAAGGGTGGGAAGGAACTTGTAATCTTCCTTGGAAGCATCCAGAACTCTACAAAGCATCAATGCAAGCTCCGTTTTCCTGATATATGACAGAGAAAATCATCGGACCAATCGATGGAGGAAAGGAAAAGCAAAGGGAGGGAGGCAGGATCACCTGCACCATGTTAAGCACATGCAAGCATCCAACCAGCAGCACCTCCCCGCCTCTCTCCTCGGCTCTCGCTGAGCATAACTCACACCTCATCTCAATGTCGCCAAGAATGGAAACTGATACTTCAGAATGAGAATGAGTCGCTAACGCTTTAGAGTCCAAATGAAAGTTGATATAAATACAAAAGGGGGCATTTAAAATCAGAGCCATGTGTACAACAAAGATCAAAGGTATACGAAAAAGTGTTAAAGGCATGAGGCTTGACTCCAGCATGCTTTAAAGTGCGTTTGTGTCCAGAGCTGTTCTCCAGTGTGTATGTGTGTGGATTGTGGTGGAAGTGTTGTGTGCTTGTGGTGGTAATTTAGAGACTGTGATTCAGAGTACAGATGGTGACAATACAGGATGTGCATTAGTGTTAATTTCGTTTAACGAAATCTATGACGAAAAATGTTCACAATGTTGACAACCTTTTTTTCCATGACCAAGATGAGACGATGACGAGGCGACACCAACGTCATTGACGAAAAAAGACGAGACTAAAATGTAGTTGAAAAATAAGAGTGATTTTGGTCAAGTTTTGTTTTTATCGAATAAAAGAGAAGACAAAACATTACAGACTGTTTTTAACAAGCCGCACACAACAGACCAAATATTGGTTTCTCAATTGGTTTCTTCACACAGATTTATTTACTTATTTCTTTGCGACATGTCAGCAACAAGGCTATTTTCATGGCGAAAACAGAATAAACAACATAATTCATACAATTAACAAAAAACTATATAAGACATTTCAGGTTAATACAAGATAGAAATCCTAAAATATATTTAGGTGATACTTTTTTAAATACACAGTTAACATCTCTGAATAGAACCGTTGTCTATTTATATTAAAAACATTGCAGTCCAGTAAAATATGTTTAATAGTCCTTGTAGTTTGACATGGAAGGCATGATGGTGGTTCTTCACCTTTTAATAAATAACCATGTGTAAGCCTTGTATGACCTAAACGGCATTTAGTAAAAAAAAAACTTGATCATACCTAGATTTGAAATGATAAAACACATCCTTCTTATACTAGGACTTATTTCATGGAACTTATTTACTTTGCATTTATCCTATTCCATCTGCCACACGTTATTAATGTAAGAGTTTATTACAGGTCTGTAATAAATTACAGGTGGAATTTGACATTCTGAAATATTAAAGTTAAAAGCCTCCTGTGTTAAAAAAGTGTAACGTTAAAAATGTGTAAAAACTGCACCTTTAGGGGTGCAACAGCTTTTTGCCGGAGCAGTACCCTTAAAAGGACATCTTTGTACCTTGTTAATCACTAAAAGGTTCATAGTAGTACCTTAAGGTACGTATTGCTACTCTAAGGTACTAATATGCACCTTTTATGGGTAAAAAGGTACAACAATGTCCTTTTAAGGGTACTGCCCTAGCGACAAGCTGTTGTACCCATAAAGGTCAAATGTACGCACAATTTTATTATGTTTTGAAAAGAAATAAAAACATACAGAGTGGCTGGTGAATTTTGTATGTATAAAGATATATATATATATATATATATATATATATATATATATATATATATATATATATATATATATATATATATATATATATATATATATAATTCAATCATTTATATTTAATCTTTTTTTAAATTTTAAATATATATTTTGGCAATCAATTGGTTACTAATACAATTTTGATACTCATTTGCAAGTATTGATAGTGTGCGGGAGTTCCTTGTTTTTTAATACATATTTTGACATTTTTAATTTTACAAAATGCCTACAAATTGTATCTAAGAGGAAAAACACCCTCAAACTCAGATTAAAACATAAAAAATAAAAAATAAACTATATAATTGAATACATAATAATAAAGTTTGTTTTGAGTGTCTGATACATGCCTTCTGGAGGTACACGTCAGCTTTGGGACAAAACAGAAACCCGATCACTGTCCACAGTACAGTAGTAGTACTCACCGTTCTGCTGGGGAATCTTTCAGGCTGTCTCTGAAACAACCTCCGTAGAGCCTTTAGCCTACATTGAAGCATGCAGATCACTGCCTCACCAAAAACAAGTGTCCAGGGCTTAGTGGCCGCCATTCCGCTAGTGCCCTGCTTCTGCCTCTGGTCTGGAGGAACCCGGTCCAAGTGAGTGAGTATGTGTGCCAAGATATGCAAGAAGTTGTAAGGAGTGAGAGCCTGGATGACAATCACTGACTCACGGGGGGGGGGAAAGCCCAGTCCTGAAGGAGGGAGTGTTAAAGCCAAACTGGGAGATTCCCCTCTACAAACCCACCAATCCCTCCGGTACATAGTACTGGAGATCCCCACACATTTTCTCAGCTGACCAGTCACACAGAGACACATACACACGTTTCAGGATGTTCGTCTAAAGCTGAGATTAGCAACACCTGTTGTAAAGTCCAGTGGTGCAATACAAGAAATGTCCCCTTGAAACAGAGACCATAGGTGTGCAGAACACACAGTGAACTTTCAATTAGCTCCACAAACACCTAAAAAAACCCACAGCTGGTTACAAAAGCGATCAATTTTGATATCTATAGACTATTGTGGTTTATGGCCGTTATAATAATACTAAGTATAATATATAATAATCACTGCAGTGTTGGATAAATACACACAAACCATAGCAATATAAAACGGATGTATAAACATTCATATCTGCCCGGCCAAAATAAAAAAAGAAAAACAGTCGTTGCTTGGATTTATATAGGCAAATGCTTAAGAGTCTATGATTGGATCATTATTGCAGTAATTATTATGTTTTTAGCATGTTAAAGAAAGAATGTAAAAAAATGGTTGGGAGGAAGCATGAAGAATCATTTTCACACATGAATTGGCACCTCAGAGTCCAGACCGTAAATTCATTGAAAGTCTTTGGGATGTGCTGGAGGAGACTTTACAGAGTGCAGGACTTTAGCATTGTCAATACAAGATCTTAACCAAAAATTGACGCACCTCTTGATGGAAATAAATGTTGTAATGTTATTTCCATCAAGAGATGCATCAACTTTTGGTCCAGATCTTGTGTGATTCATGTGTGAAAATGATTCTTCATGCTCCCTCCCAACCATTCTTTCACAATTTGAGCCTGATAAATCTTGACACTGTCATCCTGGAATATGACCATGATGTGTCTTCCTACATGGTTGTTTAAGAAATTAAAAGCTATACACTCCAAGTAGGGTTAGAAGAACTGTTGCCAAACAGAACATGCTAGAACCATAATAATCACTGCAATAATGATCCAATCATAGACTTTTAAGTATTTGCCTATTTAAATCCAAACAACGACTTTTTTTTTTTTAAGGCTGTGCAGTGTATATATTTTGTTGAAAATGACAAGTAATGGTTTTGCAGCATGTGCCATCTTTTTCCAGCAAAAAGTGTTTATGAATTTGTGGAGTTACATTGTAATGAGTATTATCCATTAGCAAGTTTGGTACATTTTGGAACCAACAGAAAATTGACTTAATAGTGTCTGAATAATCACCCTGACTGATACAAAAAGTACATTTCCTTTACACCATAGGTTACCAAATAGGACATTACAGAGTGACAATACCAGCTTATGTGGATATCCAAAGAGGAACATACAATCCACTCAAACTCTATTTTCCACCTCTCCATGCTCGTAGATCCTGTCAGCTGCACGTATGGAATTCTGAGAGTCAGTTTCACTAAAGCCGCTTGCGCAACACAATTAACAGCTCGGCTGGCCTGGCTTTGAGGACCTTGAAGTCAGAAAGGCAAACTCTATGCTCCATAAACAGGACGGCACACTCACCATTTTCCACTCGGATGACACAAGCTCATCCAACAGCTCTGAAAAGAGTACATTATCATTGTACGAGAAGAGTTTCCTATTATGATAAGTCCGGTGCCAACAAACAGAAGCAGACCGTGACAAATTCGGTCCGATTTGAACTGTGTTCTGGGTTTGGGTTGTGCGTGAGTGTGAGCACAATGGGTTATGCAACTCAACGGAGTAGGTTTCTGACCTCAGAGAGCAGCTGTGAAATCTTTGAGGATTCAGTTTCTCTCATTATACTGATGAATCAAGGTCAGTCATAGTGAATGACACAATTGTGAGTTTGACGCTCCATTCTAGAACATGAGATAAAACATCTTAAAACTCAAAAGACGTCAAAGGCAGGTGGACCGTGGGAACTCAGAGTAGACTAATATATAACATGTAAAACATAAGCACATAAATAAATCAAAGCATGACAGCTTTATGTTAATGTTAAATAAAAAAATGCTTTATGCTGACATATTGAGCTGTGAAGATCATATGGTGACAGAAGTTTGAATAAAACTTGCAACATTTCCTGATTCCTTTTGCCTTCATTAATTTCAAATTTTTCCACTACTTTTAATAAAATGGCTGTAAAATAAAAAATAATTAAAAATTTCTAAAATAAATAAAGATTAAACACAATATGCATTGATATATATTAATATTTAACATAATTATTAAAAAGTATTTTCTTCTACTGCATCAACAAATTCCTTCAATAACATATCCAATATCAATCTATATTCTTAATAAAAATGAAGTGTGTGCTTTTTTTAAGAGACAAAAAAAGATTTCTACATGAAGCAAATGGAATGGAGATGGAGGCATAATTTATTCATACATTTCCGAGAGGGGGACAGGAAGATCAATAGAGCTAATCAATTATAAGTGAGCTAGTGTCCTCGACATGGTCCAACTTAAAGCTTTAGCCCATTCTGTAATATTTCAACTGACAGAAACACTTATGAGCTGAATGACTAATCCAAAAAGATGTCTGAAGATAACTAGGCTAAGGACCCACAAAAATCAAAGCATGTATTCTGGGTTTCTGCAGTTTTTAAAGGTCAGAGGTTTGAATTGAGCCATGACAAGTCGAAAACAAAAAACGGATTATCTGGTTTCCAGGATCCTCTGGGTGGTTCGCAAGTCACAATAAAACCAGTTCAAACTGGGTAATATTATTTTAAATGTTTCCTTTGTGCTTTGTGTCCAACTCAATCTCAACTTCCTGACAATTTCTGTGCTCCCTGTGAACCCGAAATGCCCGGAGAGCAAAGAAAACATAAAAGAGATAAAAAAGGACAAAAAGAAAGAAACAAAAAAAGAAATGAAGGCTCTGTCCTCCTAGACGAGACAGAGAATTCAAAATGTCAATCTGATTCATCTGATTTTGACAGATATCAGAAAGAACAGACACACAACACACAACACCAAACAGACAGTCAGCATTGAATGAAACATGTCAAAAACACATCTGATTTCTAAAGGATCATGTGACACCGAAGACTGGAGTAATGGATGCTAAAAATTCAGCTTTGCCATCACAGGAATAAATGGCATTTCTGAATATATATTCAAATAGAAAACAGTTATTTTAAATTGTAATAATATTTCACAATATTACTGTTTAACTGTATTTTTGCCCAAATCTTATGAACAGTATAGTGAACTGTATACTAATACATTTTTATTTGATACAACATTTAAAGTAATGTTACAAGTAAATTACTTTAAATTGTATGCAGATTCATATTAAATATACATTAAATAAACTGTTTGAATGTATTATGGCTATAAGTATTAAATGTAATAATTCATTTAAATTAAACATTACATTTTCTTTAGATTTTAAGGTGAGATAAAAGCCGGATGTGTTCTTGACAGGTTTCATTTAAGCCATATACACACTGTGCAAAACCACGTCTCAAACACAAACACACATGTCCTCCCTAGTGAAAATAAAATATACTCAAATTGTTTGTGCCAAGTATACTACAAATACATTTACATATGTATGTGCTTAATAAAAATACCCCTCAATTGTACTTTTGGTATACTAAACTGGTATACTTAAAGTCTGCTAAATTGTAACACCTACATTTTTTACTTAATGCACTTTAACTGTGCGGAAGTAGTGCCGAGGTCCAACTAAAGATATGCTTAAGTTTATTTGTGCGTAAGTGGAACTGTTTCAAGTATCATTTATGTAAACTTTAAATATCCTACACTTAATTGCTTATATTATACAGAAATCATACAATCCTTATTAATATTGATATTAAAACACATTTTAGGCGTAATATTAAGAAATGTGCATTGTGCAATAAAGAAATACTCCAAACAAAGTTTAATTATAATTTTATATTACATAGTCTTAAGTGATACGGAAATATATTAATGGATTTGAAGTATACTTAGTATGAAATAAATGCATTTTAAATAGATTTTGCTATAGGTTTTATTTACTAGGGCTGGTCTGAATAAAGTCATTGACAATGTCCCTATTTATTTAGCTTCTCTGGGGCCTTTTTCTGGAGCTAAGTCCACTAATTGCGAAGTTCAGACCATGCTGAACTCTCAGTCTCTAGGGCACAAAGCCTTTGCTCATTAGAGAAAAACGCAACAAAAGAACACATGCACACAGCAACACAAAATACGAAATAGAATCATGAGAAAGTGTGGCCAATGATAAAACGGAGCAAAGCCGAGGGAGATTCCTAACCATTTCATGCCATAGACTCCAAAAGCATTCTTCTGAAAAAATTAATGTTTTTGCCCTTTGATGTGGTTCTTCCTGCTCAGAGCACCAATGAGCAAAGAATCCCCAACAAAGACTCGAACTCTATTGTTCCGTCTACACAATACAGCCTTAGTACATCATCAGTTTCCTCCTTTATGCCCCCTTAAAGCCTCTCCCTTAAAAAAATAAGCTAACGGTTTATATCAGACCTGCTTAACCTTTAGAAAGCATATGTGAGCTGTATATCTGCACATGCTGCAATATTCGCAGAAATACAATAACTTTTACCTTAATCCCACAAATATTTCAAACTGACAATACCGAAGGGCTCCTACCCGCGTGTTTCTCTGCCTGATCCGCAGGGGAAACATTTTCAGCATGATCCTGTCCGCATGTCAGTCACTCCACGCTCTGGACGGATAAACCAGAACCCTTGTCCAGCGTGGCAGGAGTGGTCACTTAGGCGGTCTGACCGTGGTGGGATCATACATGCATACAAAAGACAAGCAAAAGGAAACGCCTGCCCAGGAAGGGCCTACAGCTGCAGGTCAGCACTGAGATTAGAGCATGTCCTGCCCTGGTTTCCTAGGCAACACCTGCACAGGAAGAGGCACATGTGTCCAAATAGAGCATCAATAATATATCAGCCTTGAACATACATGCTCATACACTCAAGTGGGGCTGTATATGAGTGTGTATACTCTGTATAGAGTCTCAGTTTCCTGTCGCTGGGTCTGGCACACATCCTCCACGTGATAATGGCTAGGAAAGTTGCTAAAATTCATGTTTGGGACAACATTATGTGTGGTGCCCAAAAACAAAAAGATACTGTTAAAATGTCAAAGAGCATTTCAAATGTGTGAGACATTGAATGAAAGTTGAACGATTTCTGAAGGATCATGTGACACTGAAGACTGGAGTAATGATGCTGAAAATTATTTTGAAACTTATATAAATTACATTTTAAAATATATATTTAATAAGAACAGTTATTTTAAATAGTAATGATATTTTTATATATCTGTTGTTTATCAAATAAATTCAGCCTTGGTGAGCATAAGAGACTTCTTTTAATAATATATAAAAAAACACCCAAAAAATAGTTTGTACTAATATTTTAAGTTAAAATACCTTTAAATAATACATATTTTTAAAATGTGTTATGAATTCTGATGAATTAACAAAAAAGCAACAGCATAGTATTACATTACATTTAAATATATGAATTTGGATTTTAGGGTGAAATATGAGCCTCGTTTCCTGTCGCTGGGTCTGGTGCACATCCTTCACAGTAAAATAATGCTTTGGATGGCCGTTGCTAAAATTCATGTCTTGTTAAAATGACAAAGAGCATTTAAAATGAGTGAGACATCAAAAGAAAGATCTTAAATAGCAGATATTTTCCAGCTGAGACTGAGTCTACGTCAGGTCATCCTGGGCTGAACCAGGTCACGTGGTGCCGGATCAAGTTCAAAGTTTTTTTATTTATTATTTTTTCATCTGCTTCACCCAACTTCCTGTGCTGAATGACAGAGCAGGAACCCTCCCGTCGGCCCCCTGTTCTTGGAAAGCTCTCAGGAAATTAGACACCCTGACGAGGGCATTACATCACCTTCTGATCCTGACCTCAGATGAAAAATCCTCCTCTCACGCGTGGAACCGCGCCAAGATTGCCTCTCAACACGCCCTCAGTTCAGATGTGGAAAAACATCATCCTCGTCTCCTTTTCTCAGAGGGAAATGTGACATCAACTCTACTGTTTCTCTGAGTTAGAGAATGATAACCAGCACAGAGTGCCTAACTGAAAGGTTTAGTGCTCCAAAGATGAAATAATGTAAGAACAGGGTCCAAAATGTACGTTTTTCCAAACCTGCCAATGGTGGCTGGATTGAGAAAAATTCACCAGCCATGAATATTTCTTAACTGGCCAATAAACTACATTCTGCAATATTTTTATATATAAAAAAGTTTAATATATATATATATATACAATAATAATAAAAATAACTTATTAAAGAAATATTTATTTTATTTATACTTTATTTTATTTATTTATGTACTTTATTTTATTTTTTATTCTAAACTATTTTAATTATTCTTATTTGTTTTGATTATTTTATTTTCTCCTATGTAAAGCACTTTGAATTACCATTGTGTATGAAATGTGCTATATAAATAAACTTGCCTTGCCTTGCCTTATACATATGTTATATATAAATGTCATATATATGTTATTCCTGTGATGGCAAAGCTGAATTTTCAGTGTCACATGATCCTTCAGAAATCATTCTAATATGCTGATTTGCTGCTCAAGTAACATTTCTTATTATTATCATTGTTGCAAAGGGTTGTGCTGCTTCATATTTTTGTGGAAACTGTGATACATTTTTTCAGGATTCTTTGATGAATAGAAAGTGCAAAAAAACATATTGTCACTTTATTTCACTTTTGATCAATTGAATGCATCTTTGCTGAATTGAAGAAAAAAAAGATAAACAGAAGAAGAAACATCTTTTTTGGAAATCTTACAGACCTAAAACTTTTGAACGGTATATTTGATAGCCTTACTTGCCTTTGACATGCCTAAATAACTTCCATGTCCTTCATACAGCGCAATGGACAGCACTTACTCATCCTGACAGCACAGACTGCACTCTGCAGAAAAAAGCAGCATTTTCTCAGCGATTCTCTTCTGCTGCTTCTCAGACGTTTCCGTCTTATCAAAACACTCACTGGAGTCATTCACAATTATTGTCTTTGTGGCACTGGGCCACTGATGTATAGGAGAAGGACGGTGTTTTAACTGCAGAGTGAGTGCTGGTGAAGGAGACATTTGCACTAAAGCCAACAGAGACAAGATTAATGGATCCCTCTCTCTAGATCTCAATAACATTTCAACAACCACCCCCCTCCACAATCTCTCTAGTAAAACAGCTTCTCTTCCTCTGCCTTCAATTTCCTCTCTGGCTACCACTTTACTCTCCTTTTTTTTCACATTCCTCTGTCATGTGTTCATCTTGGCAGTGCAGACCAGGGCTTAAAGGGATACTTCAGGATTTAGCATTAAGCTTTGTATTAGTAGAAAACCTGTAGTATTTCAAATTACCGTGCTTTCCACCCTCATATCCCCCTGAGACGAGAGATTTATGTATTTTTTGTCTGGAAAAAATCCTCCGATGGCGCAAAAATCGTCATTTTGCGTCATCGGAGGATTTTTTTGGCCAGAGGCTAAAGACTACAGTCAGTAGTAGAGGCTGTTCCGCATGTTTTCAACCCGCCCATAGAGGGTGGGATCTCACTCACAGAATGTACACCGTGTCAGCCATCTTTTTTTGGAAGCTAAGCTAGCAGGCTCTTGTTCTGTGGAGAAAGCTGAGTAGTTGGGGTTACCATTCTCTTTTTCCCAGACATGTCCGGCCGTCGAGATTCAGCTTTTGCTTTCTGCAGTCGCCATTCATTGTTTACATGCACACCTTTTGTTTCAATCTAACTGAATTCATTCCGATTGGTGAATCTGAATGTAGTGTTTACATGAACGCTAAACAAGTGATCGGTTGATGTACGTTTTAACATTGCTAAGAAAATGCCCGCTCCTCCGTGAGAGATACGAGACCGGTGCGTCTCACAGGTGTCTCTCATCAGTAATCACGCCCTCTGCCTCGTCCTGCTCGCCACAGTAAGCATAATGAATGGCGACTGTAGAACGCAAAAGCCGAATCCCGGATTTTTTGGGCGATCTCGAAATCCCGGGCAGACTCATCACGGAGACTCACTAGTAGCCTAGACTTGTTGTTTAACTACTGCGCTCCGTTACTGGTAGGCGTGGCCTCCTAGGGCAGCGAAGCAAGTGCATTCTGGGAGTTGTTGTCTTTCATCCACATTAGCCAAAAATACATTTTCTGGCTTTTCTCAGTCTAGAAAGCTCCAAATTCAAAAATAATTTCACATTTCTTCTACATAAATAACCCATTTTAAATACACATTTATCTTTCCAGAGGTAAAGTATCACTTTAAGAATGGCCCAATGGATCAAAGTCAATGTCAGAGAGTTTTAGACCACTTGACAAAACTAGCATTGCCCTTTTGAAATAGTACTTGCATTCTAGCTATCTTCATTTCTTCAATCTATCATTTGTTTGATTGCATCCATGTAATGTGATCTAGATAGCGGAGTTAACAAGATGTTTGGGACGTATGGCACAATATGCAATGATTTTTTACATCAGATCTGTCCAACTATTACTGCAGTAAAATAATAAAAATTATATTATAATATGAGATCATTTCTTTTTACCTGATGCATACAGATGTGCTGGTAAAAAAATATATTAATGTGTTTAAATGTTTGGGGTAAGATTTCAGCCTTTTTATTCCATTTATTCCAGTGGTCGGACAACTGAATTTTCAGCAGCCATTCCATCTTCAGTGTCACATGATCCCTCATAAATTATTCTAATGTGCTGATTTGCTGCTCAAGAAACATTTCATATTACTATCAATGCTGAAAACGGTTGTGCTGCTTAATAGTTTTGATTAAACAAACTGTGATATTTTGTTTTCAGGATTCTTTGAAGGATTCATCCTGGCCAAATTTACCCATTGGCCCCTGTCCATCATGGTCTCCTAACCATCCCCATACATACTGATTGGCTTCATCACTGTCTCCTCTCCACCAATAAGGTGGTGTGTGGTGGGCGTTCTGGCGCAATATGGCTGCTGCCGCATCATCCAGGTGGATGCTGCACACCGGTGGTGGTTGAGGAGATTCCCCCCCTTCTATGTAAAGGACTTTGAGTACCCAGAAAAGCACTATATAAATGTAACAAATTATTATTATTTGATGAATCGAAACCTCAAAAGAACAGGATTAAATAAAATTAGGAATCCTTCTTTGCAATAATTATTTTAAATGTCTTTACCGATCAATTTATTGTATCCTAATGCATTAATTTCTTCCCCCCAAAAAAAATCTTAGTGACCCCAAAGTTTTGAACGGTAGTGTATATTATGTCTATATATATATATATATATATATATATATATATATATATATATATATATATATATATATAAATAAATGAAATTAAATTTTACCTTCACACATAAATATTTGTTGCTAAAAATCGATACGGTCAAGCGGCAAAGGATGAGCAAATCATTGTTGGTGCCCCCTCATCATCACCTGAGATACAGAAGACCCTCCGGGTGCTGACCGAACCCCCTCCCGACTTGTAAGGTTCTGAGTCTGCCGTGATTATGAGAGCCTGTCCTTAAGGAATGAAGATGAATCAACTCTCCCACACTTATTCAGCCCGGAACAAAGAGCAGAGTTTAACACAGATTCCGAGGGTCTCGAATCTCTGCACAGTCACACGCCACGTCTCTGACACACACCCACTCTTGCTCTCTCACACATGCAAAGTGTCGTCACACCGCTTTTGTGTCCAGGTTATGTGGGACGTTAGAGGAAAGAGCTTCACAATGAGAGATCCACAGGAAACCTTTAGTGAGAATGAATGGCATTACCCAGCATAACCTCTCTGTGTGTGTGTGTGTGTGTGTGTGTGTGTGTGTGTGTGTGTGTGTGTGTGTGTGTGTGTGTGTGTGTGTGTGTGTGTGTGCATGCAACGCACATAGATCCACAGACCCGGTGAACAGGCAGAGAGGGCCATCACTCCCAGCAAGCTCTATTGATCCTCAAGCATTAGAGGACTGTAAGTCACCAGCTGTGACCCATCACGATGCCGCTGTAATGGAGGATGGGCTGGGGAGGGATTGCGACTGAATCATCCCCTGGTCACGCCATCAGCATCATGTGCAAACGGGTCTTAATAGATCTGTCAGTAAATAGGACCATGTTGTTAATCAATTCAAAGGGTATTATGGGTATTTTATACCAATTGCTACAGGATCATATGGCCTATTACTGAAAATGGATGGACTGATTTCGGAGGGAAACAGGAAGAAACACAGCAATGGAATAAAATGTAAACCTGAAAAAAAACAAAGGTTCACATAAATATCTTAATATAAAAATGTTTACTGTGTTTGTATACGGGTATATACAGTGCAGTCAACAGACTCTCTAATGGGATCTAATTTGTCTTGAAAGCAAAAATACATTTTATATTTAGATCAATAGTCCAAAATGGTAAAAACGGTTAGCAGAGCTTGTGCTTAGTTTACCGAAAATGCGACAAAACACATAAAACAATAGTACTCATGTGCATGTCATGAGAATAAGCATGGTCCAAATAATGTCCCATTTTCCCAATCGTTTCCCTCTTTGCTGTCAATGTCAATAAAAGATGCAAAAAGACAAATAAAAAAAGAAATATTTTTATTTTCTGAAGAATATGTTGTGGGCAAGGCTGTAACCATGTCTTGAACATTGGCGGTACCAATTTTTTGGCTGGTAATGTAATGGTCTTAAATGATATAATTTAAAGAATTAATGGATTCATGGATTTAAGGGAATAATGAAAAGGGAAAATTTTCAAATTTCACCTCAAAATAAGTAGTTTGCATGATTTGTCAAGTGAAATCGTATGTCCAGTCACCTTAACAAGTAAAGCGGTTACATTTACAGTTGCTCTGCGAAATTAATTTAGTGTAAGGCCAAAACATTTGCCAACCTGGATTTCACATTGGGTTCAAGTTTGTCATGCAAATTCGCCACACTGACCAATAGAATGCTGCTTGGTTTGAAAGTGACAAAGCATCATTATATTTCTGACAGTGGACAATATAATTTTTCCTTCCTTCCCGTCATAGTTTTTGAAATTTCGTGACCACGCCTTAAAGTGTTAATTCATCCAAAAATAAAAATTCCGTCATCGTTTACTTACCCTCATGTTGTTCCAAACCTGCGAGACTTTTATTCATCCATGAAATCAGAGATTTCTGTCCCTACACTGAACGTCTGTTTACCCAAAATCTTCATAAAGAGAATGCAAAAGAAATCCATATGAATCGAATGGTTTAATCCAAGTCTTCTGAAGAGACACAATTGCTTTATATAATGAACAGATTTAATTTATATTGAGCACTCAAATCTGGTAAACACTCAAGATCCAATGAAGTTCATTCTCGTGTGTCACGCCAGCACATTTGAGCTTCAGCAAGAACCAATAATGTTTGTTCTCACGCGTCAAGCGACTATGGATGAGCTTCTCTTTACAACATTTGAGTGTTATATGCGTGTTTTTTGATGAATGTTTATGTGAATAAAAGCCTAAATTAAATCTGTTCAACAAATAAAGCGATCTCATCTCTTCAGGAGATTTGGATTAAACTGCTCGATTCATATTTTACAACCTCTTTATAAACGTTTGGAACCACCACAGTTTTGGGTGAATAGACATTTAATGGAAGGACAGAAATATCTCAGATTTTGTATCAAAGATGAATGAAAGTCTTAAGGGTTTAGAAGGATTTTTGTGTGAACTAACCCTTTAATGACACTTCTCTGCAACTGCATGAGGTATCATTCAAGTCTGTTTAGTACAATATTCCAATCCCCAACCTGAACTACAAGCAATAGTAATAGTGGTCCTTGCTAATAACTGAATCTGCAGCAAATTAAAATGCTTTCTGAGTCATTTTTAAGCTGAGGTTGTTATTTAACCACAGTCAGGCAAGTTCTATGAATCAGGTGTGCAGGGCCATGCTGGAAGAGTGAGTCAGAGTAGATAAAAGACAGCATGATGTCTCGGCACACTCTCACACAAATGACTGCAGAAAAAGACAGAGATGGATAGAGAGAGAGAGAGAGAGAGAGAGAGAGAGAGAGAGAGAGAGAGAGAGAGAAAGAGAGGCAAGAGTGGGTGTCCGTAAAGCGAGAAAAAGTCAGTCCAGATGGCCAGAGAAGATTAAATACCATCTGCCAGAGAGATCTGGAGACATAGCCAAACATTAGCACAAACAAGCGACACGCCACACGCACCCCGCACATAGACATGGATGATGCTGGACACATACAGTACATCAGTGTCAGGGTCTGATCACGGCACCTGGGAAGACGACAGACAGTCATAGTTACCCTATATGGGGATAGTTGCAAAGACTGTGAGCGAGAGTTTCAACTCATTTTGAATTATGGGAGAAAAAAATTCATCGTCTCCTTTTCTCTGATGGAGTTGCATTGGTGTAGTGGATAGATAAACACCTCGGCTTGCCACCAAAAAGTCTGAACTATGGAGACTCGTGAGTCATCATTACTGTGTGCACATAATCCCAGGTCACTCCAGGGAAATGTACTAGGTGTACGCAATGGATTAAAAAGTCTATTTAAAAAGTCTACTACTACTACTTTTCTTAATCACTTTGGAAATGTGTCTGCTAAATACTTTACATCTATATTTAAATGAATCACCTTAAAATGAGCTATATTTATTCACCAGGGGGAGCCAGTGAGCTGCTAATTGGAGTGATTCACTGTTTTGCATCTGTGTTTTGGGAATGAATTTAAATATGATCCTGTTTATAAACTCTCAAATGGCTTCCAGATGAAGTTAAATGGCTGATTGCAAACTAAATATAAAAAGCACATTTTCACTCCTTCCTTCCTGTTTTATTAGCCGTTCTGAGAAAGAGAGCTGCTTTAAGCCCATTTAACAGAGCACATGACTAATGCATTCACACACTCTCCAACTCATTAACTCTCATTATGCTACTGAAATACTGTTTACCATCATACGCCCCATTAAACACAGGGATCGGAACATGTCCAGGTTGAACACACGTACCCAAAGACAAAACAACAACAACAACTACAGCAGTCTACTAAATAGACAAAAAAAAAACAGCCACATTCATCTATCTGACAAAGACACCGTGGTAGATCATTTAAATTTCAAATAAAAAATAAATTATATTTAGCTTACATAAATGCATTTATAATATTTTTTACTTTAGTTTTACTAAGTTTTTTTGTTTTTTATGGTCATGACAATTAAACATATTCCCTCCCACAATTTCTAATTACCATAATGGTAAAAACCGTAAATTACTGTAACTCCCTATCCCAACCAGAAGACGTGATGACTCGGGACACGCGATAAAAGGTATCTTTTCCATGTTAATTTGAGTTTTTGTCCTAACCAGCAATGATAGCGATACACGTTGAGCGACAGGGAATTCTATTTTAGAAATTGTTTCTATTTCTGCGATGTTGTGGCTGGAACAACAACTTAATCCGTACCTGACATTATCATTGTCATACTTTGTATGTTAAAAGAATTGAATGCATGAGTTTTAAAGCCATACTGAAAGTGTTACGAACGCAGTGTAATGAAAGTGTTACGAACGCTTGCAGAGAGACTCCGCCCACACACGCTCTTCTGATTGCCTGTGTTTTTTGATTGATTGTGTCAAGTCTGGTGTAGACAAACAAATTGCTTGTCGCTGGAATCCTATCGCATCGAATCTGATTAGGATACGGTGTAATGTATGAAAAAGATAGTATTTAAAATATGTAGAGAGAAACGGTGCTTCCCATTTTTTTTATGTAAAATACTTTGACTTTGATGTGTTTTCATGACATCTTCCAATACAAGGCCAAACACAAGTGTCCAGACAAAAGGAGCGAAGAAAGAAACCGTGTGCATTTAACCTACGTCTATCACAACATTTGCAAAGGAGCTGCTTTCAGACACTATTCGTTTAAGTGCGTGCTTATGTGTGGGGACGTTCAGGGGGGAAAGCAAATACTCTAGAGAATGTTTTTGATGGACCAGCTTTCTTAGCAAACAAGATCCATAGGTCCATCTGCCCTGCATTTAAAAATCAATGATTCTCAGCACAAGCTAGGGAGGAAGACGGAGGAGTGTTTTAGTGGGAGAGGAGACCTAAAAAGTCTTCGTCGTTTCCTGTATGAGGTCAGACTGCATGATGTCATAATGGACTCGTTACGTGCGTGTTATGGAAACTCATTAATGGTCTCTGAGTGTAGGAAGAATCCTTCCTGAACTAGAACAACCATTCCGGCTTGAACAGAAACGTTCCCACAAACAAAAACAATGAGTACTTTGTTGTCTAGGTTGGTATCTTTTCAGCTGGGACACAGGAATTCTGGGCCCAACACAATGAGTATGGTACAGTACAGTGTCACTCAATTTGACTGTAAAACTGTGCCCATGTAACAAGCCGGATTTCCAGCTTCTCCAACATGCATACGGCAATCAAAGGACTAATCGATACAATTGCCTTCTATGGGGAACACATGATCAATAGCTATAATTTAGCACCAGCTCCCCTTACAGATACACATGTACATGGAGGGACATTTCAGTCCACCTTCTTAGAAGAGCCACTTCTTTATGCTGCATCCTTGAAAAAAAAAAGCTCCTTGAGAAATGTCAAGTGCTACAAAACACTGAACAGCTAAGAAATAAGAAGATCAAGGCCCATGAGGGGACATGTCATGAAAAGATGAGAAGGACACGGATTAATAAAAGGTAGAAAGAGTTTGAGAGATAGGCGGCTTGAGAAGACCAAAAAGAGAGATAGACATAAGAAAAGTGTAGAGGCAGGGGGAGGCATGACACTCACTTGACATGATAGATTTTCATCTTCTCCTGTCGAGTCTTCCAAGACATGATGGGGCTCCGTCTGTCGTGTGAGAGAAATGTGAATATGGAAAATCAGTGTCTCACGAACCATTGAGAGTAGAAAATAAAATATGTATAATGTGTTAAAGGTCTGAACTGCACCGAACACAGTAGCACATAGTCAGACCTTTCACTAACATCATGATGGTTGGTCCACATTGCTGCTTATTCTGGCTAAGAACTGCCGACTTAGACAGGAAGAGACCACCTGACCAGCACAAAACAACCAAAGTTCTGTATTTTGATGTGCTAGATAAAACCATAATAAACAATCTTCATGAACTTTAGGTCAGATTTTCTGTTTGTCCAAAAGTAATAAGCTCTGCTTATTTAATTTCATAACTCAAAACAGAATACCGGTATATAGTTTGTGTGCCTCAGATGCTGAATTTAAAAGTGGACTTAGGCATCAAAAAATAACGTTTAGTATGTTACATAACAGTGTTATTAAATTATCAGCATTTTTATAGATTAACATTGAGTCTGTGTTAGATGACTATGAAACCCTATTTCCGCAACATAAGAAATAAATCATGATTTGGTCAATCATAATTATGAAATACTAATTCATAATTATTCAATTAAAAGTCAAAATTATGACATAAAAGTTTAAATGATCACAAAGTCTAAATTATAATAAAAACGTCCTAATTATGATAAACGTCACATTTTAATGTCATATTTTATGTCAATGTTTTATCTCATGATTCTGAAATTTTGTCATAATTTGTTTCTCATAATTTCAACTTCTATGTTATAATTACGACATACTAAAGCATGATTGAAATGGGCTTCACGGCAATGCTGATCGAAATTTAAAAATAGTTTAAATGAGCATAAAAAATTTAATATCCAATATCAACCGTTACTGATAAATCAAAAAAATCTTTAATATCAGTCAATTACAAATGCACCATTAGTCACTGACCTGACAAACTTGATCAAATAGCCATATCATCATCCAGCTACCTGAAAATTATTTTGTTTCCCAACACTCCCGGATGTTGTGCTGCTGTCAGATATCTGATTGAGGCTTAAGAATTTCACAAGTGCTTTTCTTTTCGTGAAATATTAATCATCAGACAGACATCAAACTGATTGTGGGCGGTCTGTAGGCAGTCCGTCTGAGGCTGAGACTACATTGAACAATCGCAGTGTGGATCAGTTTCTAAGAGCGATACAAAGCCTTGATTACTACAGCAGACACACACTGGTGCCAATATGAACGTCTGTTCCTCTGCACCAAATGATAGTGGAGGAACGTCTCGTTAGACTACATGCTGTCATTGACTGTTTAGGGTTAATTAGTCAGGGTGGCGCCTCAGACGGGCCGATCTGTCACCGCGAGAGTGAAACTGAGGGACGGCCCGTGATCATCGGCTGGCTGGAAGGGAACAGTGTGTTACCTGACACTCTTTTCTCTTTCTCTTTTACAATACCATCACGGCAGCTTTACGGCAGACTTTATTACATGCGGATCAATGGGGTTGTAGTTGTAATTTCTGAAATTGTTGTGTCATTCCAGAGTAGATGACAGAGCAGGCTGGATTGAGTTTTTTTTCTAATAAACCTGCAGTAATTTGCATGCATGAATTCATGCAAACCTTCATCTGTTGCAAATTATCATTAAAAAAAAAAGTCAGGGGTATTGAATTCTCAGGAAATCTCCAGCAATGAAACTGTTTAAACTCAGTCTGAGAGAGTAAACAGTCATGGTAAAGCGATGTAGGTTTGTGACTACAGTAGATAAATGTTTAAACCTTGGAATCATTCCAATGTATCTTTAGCCACACAAATTCTGTCTAAAATTCATAAGATTTAAAATTTGTTCTCCAACATTTGACAGATCTCATTCTATTCTATTCTATTCTAGGCCTATAGTAATGGGTTTAGACACTCACTGTAAAAAAAAAAGAAGTTATGACAACATATGTTGTTAAATTGCTTTAACTCAAAATAAGTCAACTTTTATTTGTTATACAAAATTCAACTCATTTTTTAAAGTCAGTTTAATGTGATTTAAGTTGAAATGACTTAAATCTCCAAGTTGATTGTACTTAAAAATGCAGATTAAAAGATCAAAAAGGATTAAAAGATACAGTTTACATAAATGATAGAAACTATAGAAACGAAGAAATGCCCCTAAAAATCAATTCCTTTCAAGGGGGAAATATTGCCCCTTAAAGGGTTAGTTCACCCAAAAATGAAAATTATATTATTAATTACTCACCCTCATGTCTTTAAAATAGACCATGTGGTGAACTAACCCTTTAAAGGGACAGTTCGCCCAACAATACTAAAAGATAAAAAATAAAAAAATGTCATGAAACACGAAAAGGCAATATTAGGCAGAACAACCTCAGTCAACAAACATTGTCATTTTGCTCAACATCTTTTGTGCTCCACAAATGAAAATGTTTAATAAAAAGTCAAACAGGTTTGGGACAGCATGAGGGCAAGTAAATTATGTCATAATTTTCATTTTCATGTTTGTGTTATGTAGAATTTCTCTTTAGAATGATCTGGAATGATCTTAAAAATGTAAAAAAATCGTATTTTTTTTTTTCTGCCTCATCTCATGACTCAACGCATGATAACAACCATCAATGTTGGTTACATGATGTAACTAGTTACATGTAACAGAGTTAAGTAATTTAATTACAAAACAAATGTAACTGTAATCTGTTATTACTGAGAAAAAAATGTGTAATTAAATTAATAATATTAATTTGCTGCTTTGCCTGTTTTTGATGTTCACTATGCCTGCTGCCATTTAGAGGCCGTTTAGTAAAGCGATGCTATTCTGATACTTTTGATTGGTTCTCTTGTTTGAATTTGCAGCTCACCACGTCTGACAATTGCATCAATCGCTGAAAACTTTAGGCTACAACCTAAACCAAAAATGTTTTCCTCAAAAAACGTAATTTCTTTTCCAACTAATCCTTTAAATAATGTAGAAAAGGTATTGCCTACTCCCGCCTTCCACACCATGCTACTAATGTGTATTCTAGATGTATTTTAGCTCTGTATTGCTTGGTGCATGTCCATTAGTTTATTTAACAATGTTAATCTCCATTCATAACAAATTAGCTAGTCTGCTAGCTAGCTAAAGGCGTCTTTATCAACCATACTTATATTTATGAACACTTTGACAGAAAATATATAAATGTTTTTCTCCTTGAATAAGGTTGGTAACCATGCCAGATCTAATATTAGTTATTTCAGCATTGTAGCATATAACCACACACAGAATAGGACATGCTTATTTGGTAACTGTTTTATTTCCTATTTGGGTTCATGTAAATGCTTTATTTTTTAAGATTAACTGTTTTTTTCTTCTTCAAGGTATTGTTTGATGTCAGTGTTTCCTGTCATAGCTATGCAAAAATTTGATTTCAAAAACAGTATCATAGCTATTAAACTATTTCTTGTTATGATTTTAAATCTACTTAACCCCAAAACGATCTCAAAGTAAAAACAGGTGCTAAAGTCTGATTATGTGGTGGTTGTGATTTAAAATTAAATTAAGGATTTTGAAAGTCTGACAGTAATCAGTGTTGAGTAGGCTACTACTGTAAGGTTAACCCTGCCTGGTTTAAATGTTTGAAAATGATAGAGATAGAAATTAAGAAAAGTAATCAAATGTAATCAGTTACATTACTTTAATAAAGTAATTGAAATAGGTATACTACTTATTACATTTGAAATAGGGGAACTTGTAATCTGTAACCTATTACATTTCAAAAGTGACCTTCCCAACACTGCAACTTATAAATATATACACACACACACACACACAGGTTAACTAAACTGATTACATTTCTCAGTGATAAAGCAAAGATTCCCACAGATGAACCGATTCATCATCATCACTGCACCGACATGAATCAGACTTGGATTCGTGAACATTACGTCGTCTCATTCATAAAACTTAAGTCTCTATTAACAAAACACCGTGAACAAGGTATGCTATTTACAAAATAACTACAAGTCAAAAAAGGAAAAAAATGCAAAGGGCCTTTGGCAAACGGATCGTTTAAAAAGCATTTCGCACAGACATTACACAGGTCATAACGTTACTCTATAACCGCTAATCCTCCAACATCGGATAAAGATCTGGAACAGGTTGTACAACAACGGCACAGAGAAATGACCTCAAAAAAAAAAAAAAAAAAAAAAAAAACAGAAGTAATGCTTTTATAACTAACATGTCAGTGATATAAACCTTTATGCGTTGGAGACTCACCTCACTCGCCGCACTGCCGATTGCCATCTTTCGCCAAGGGTCAACTAGTTGTGCCAGGGGCATCTTCACTTTTTGGAGGTACCCTTGTTTTATGAATCAGATTCAAAAGAACAATTCTGAGCTACTTTGAAGAGATTGTGCCTGTTTGTTTCCACGCTCTTGACACTGATAGAGAAAGCTAGGAATCCGTTACTTGCGTAACGTATCCAAAAGCGCCGCCACCTTTTCCTCCACTCACTTCTGTCAGTCAGTGCAGCGTTTCCATAGAAATAGAATGACCGTGCCCTGATCTCGCGCCAGTCGCCCTCTCTCTCTCTCTTCGTTTTCCCGTTTGACAGAAAAAAACACGTTTACGCGTGCTATATTCACTTCCGCTTCTTCCAGTATGGCGCATTTGATTGGCTGATATGCTTGTCAATCAATGATAGAGGGGAGGCGCTAAATCTGTGCTGCTCATCGTAGACGGACAGGTGAGAGTGCAGTGGATTTGACGCCCCAACCAGTGATGCGAGTAAACACGTATTTATATAATATTTACATTTATTTAATATCATACTTTTACTGTATGGAAGGTAGTAAATTAGAACGGTCACTCAGAAATATGATCTGTAAATATGTTAATTACCTATTCAGACTTGAATTATGGACACACAATGCTTTATTTCTTCTCTACAAGAAAGCCCAAATGAAGATAAGTTTATCATCAGTTATTTCTAATATTTATTCCAATGGACAATATATCTATTTTGCTTATATTGAAATCCACTATGGACACAATTTCTTTAATAAGTGTTGCTCGTCAGTGTGATTCATCATCGGCCATCATAATCTTTTGATGGCATCATATGACACTGTAATGTACGTAAGAATGTGCCTCCAATGAATTGGCATCTACTGTAGGCCTACCTTGCCAGTGATATGACACTTCACTCACGTTAGTGGAGAGTGCGACACCTGCTGGGTGAGTCTATTATGATCACTTCTCATGCGTGTTTCAGTGACTCAAATACTGACGCAAATATAAGTCAAGTTATTACATATTTATTAATTCCATTCTTAGTTAAAAATATAAATGAATTAACAGTTTGCAAAACTAATTGCTAAGTAACAGCTGTTATGGAATGTATCTATGAATATATGGATAACACAAGTTTCATCCATCTTTTTGTGCGTATAGGTTTAGGAACAGTCAGAGCTCCTGTACTATTAGGGCTGAAGTGCTTAATCCTCAGCAGGTACTTTAGCTCATGGATTTCAGCCTCGTCCAGGGGTTGGTGCCTCTGACCTCTAAGGGTGCATCATTGTAGTAGATGTGGTTGCACAAATCCTCCAGCGGGGGCTCTGGATCAGAGGTAGCAAACTGAGCTGCTTCTTCAATCTCCTTACGAATCTCTGCATCAATGTCCTGTTGTGATTACAACATAATATGGTGATAGGGTGAGGTTTTCTTCACTTAGCGGTCACTCTTGTGATCCTCAGCAGTTAAAAAAGAGTGAAGACAATGGGTACATCTCAATTAACTCCCTAGCTTCTTAGGTCGTGAACCAATATATCGTGTACATGAATTCGGGCACTGGTAAGGAAAGGACAGTAACGACCATGGCTCACTACACATTGGGACACCGGTGACTCTATTTCCAGCGACATGGCAATGTCCTCTTTGTACAACATCACTACTGTTATTATTTATGAACAACTGCAGAAATTATATCTTTATTTTTTTTACATATACGTGCAAAATTTCAGCCATAAATACTTTAAAAATCTTAGCTAGTTTATGTTCATTACCTGTCTGGTGATGTATGTTTATGTGTAGTGAGTTGGCTCATATGATTTATGTTTCGCTTTAGAACTTCCGTTAAGGGAACATCAATGCTCCCTGGTTTTCATAGTGCATTGTGGCAGCCCTTAAAATAGCAAACTCCCTGACCAGTGCCCTGACTAGTGTACTAGGGCGCTGATTGAGATGCACACAATAAGTGAATCAGTTTTTTAATGAAATGAATGTACTATATTTTTTGTTTCAAATATTTATTCTTTAATATTTTATATTTTGAGAGGATTTAATGGTACAAAACAATATTCACATCTAAATTATGCACCATCTATTTCTATATAAAATCAAATATTAGTAAAAATATATATCATTTCATATTATTTTCAATTATTACAGTTTAAGTAAATAAGTCAGATTGATTGGTGCTATATAATTGGACAAATAAAGAAAATCATAATGCTGTTTATTCCCCAGTCGCTTATAAGAGTATTTTTAATTTGGATACATATTTAGACATTATCAGAGACCCCATAAAATTGTTCTGTATTTTCTCATTTTTCGTCTTTCCTATTCATTTCCTATAATGTTCCTCCGTACATAATCAGAAGTGTTCTTTTTTGTGTGTTCATATAGCAAATGTCACAAAAGTCACAATGTTTGGCACCATTAGATTACATTTTTAAAAATGAAAAACATAACTCAAAGGATTAAGGTCTGTTCATCTCTTGATAAAATAAAGCGTGCAATAGACAGACAAAAAAAATGAATCATGTAAAAATTAAGTACCTTGATCTCCTCCACCCTAGCCATGTTGCTACTAATCATGCGGTCCTTCAGCATAGAGATGGGGTCACTCTTACTGCGAACTTCCTGGATCTCTTCACGTGTGCGATAACTAAGGGCAGAAAAGCACCGATTGAAGGTACAGCGAATAGTGAGCTCACTGAAATGATGTGCAAACTAGCTAAAACTAAGGAAAGAATGTGATTATGAAGGTTAGAAGATGAGGACATGGTTTTAAATACGACGAGGAAGGATAAGCGCCTGCCTCACCTGACCCCAGGATCGCTCATGCTGTGGCCATGGTAACGATATGTCTGGAGCTCCATTAGTATGGGACCCTATAAAGAGCACAGGCCAAACATTTGCCCACTTAAATCTATAAGCCCTCCTTGACTTGTTAAAGGGATAGTTCACCCAAAAATGAAAATTAGCCCATGATTTACTCAGCCTCAAGCCATCCTAGGTGTATATGACTTTCTTCTTCAGACGAATACAATCAGAGTTATATTAATAAACACCGTGGCGTGTTCGAGCTTCATAATGGCAGTGAATTGCAACCATCAGTATGAAGCTCAAAAAAAGTGCATCCATCCATTCATCATAAAAGAACTCCGCACGGCTCCGGCGGGTTAATGAAGGCCTTCTGAAGACAAGCCATGAGTTTGTGTAAGAAAAATATTCATATTTAAAACTTTATAAAGTAAAATAACTAGCTTCCGGCCAAACGAACATATAGTCATATACACCTAGGAAGGCTTGAGGGTGAGTAAATCATGGGGTAATTTTCATTTTAAAGTGAACTACTCCTTTAAGTTAGTAAAATATGTCATTTTTTCTTTTCTGTTACCTTTCCAGATCTGCAAAAATCAGCTGCAAACCTGGTTGCCTCTCTCACACCAAGAACATCCATACCATCCACCTGGAGAAAACAAAGAAAAAGGCTTATTTGCTCACATGTGCCTTTTACGTACATCTGTAAAATATTGCATGCACTGGTGAATATAATAACATGGTGAGGCATCTAGAAAAAAAAAGAAGAAAGACAGTCACCCTCAGGCCAGGAATGTAGTCTCCTTTCTTGTAATAATCTGTACTGGCTGAGGCCCGTTCCACTGATGTCCCCATGCCATATTTATTATTCTCACAGATGAAAATGCAGGGGAGTTTCCACAAAGCTGCCATGTTAAATGACTCAAAGATCTGGCCCTGATAAGGGGACAAATCAGATAAAGCGTTATTTTGCAACAGCAGACTGTACACAAACCTGTGAGCACATGCATGGGGGAAATTGCTCTCACCTGGTTAGCAGCTCCGTCCCCATACAGAGTAACACAAACCTCATTTTTACCCTGATACTGGCATGCCAAGGCCACACCTGCCCCAAGAGGAACCTTCCAAAGTGAGATTTAGATTAAGAAATGCTTGATGGAATATTGTAGTAAGATATGATGCGTGCGTCTCACCTGGGCACCAACAATACCATTCCCGCCATAGAAATTCTTGGCAAACATGTGCATAGAGCCTCCCTTCCCTTTGGCAACACCACCCCTTCGGCCTGAAATAGATTGTGAACATGTTCAGATTCGGGCTGGTTATTACACATTTCTTGATTTGATTCCAGTTCACAAGCTCTTAATTCGATTTGATTTGGGTATTTTCCAGTTTCAGTCCATTTTAGGTATGCAAGAAATTCTCTGTAAATTATGAAAATCTTTCATTTAATAACAGTTCAACTGCTATTTACACTATCAAAACACTACTTCAAAGGTTTGGAGTCAGTATGGTTAATGTTTTGAAAGAAGTCTCTTATGCTCATTGCTCACCAAGGCTATATTTATTTGATCAAAAATACATTAAAGACAATAATGTTGTGAAATGCATTGTGGATGCATTATTATCAGCATCCATTACTTCAGTTTCACATGATCCTGAATCGAGTTATTGTTGTATATACAGTATATATGCAGATCGCATTAAATTGGAAAAACTGTATTTTACTCAGCCCTGCAGGATTTCTATTTTAAAGGGATAGTTCATCCAAAAGTTAAAACAAAACTTATGTTGAACTAAAAATAAGATATTTTGAAGAATGTTGGTAACAAGACAGTTGAAGGTAGCCAATGACATCCATTGTAGGAAAATAAAAATACTATGGAGCCAACATTCTTTAAAACATCTTCTTTTGTGTTCAACAGAAGAAAGAAACTCATACAGGTTTGGAACAACTTGAGGATAAGTAAATGATGACATAATTAAACATTTTGGGTGAACTATTCCTTTAATGCAGTATATGGAGGACGTCCCCACCTGTGAGCTCTGCCATGATCTCTTTCACAGGCACACCTCTGGTGTAGGTGTAACCATGAGCCCTATATGCCGTGATCACATGATCCATGGGATTGATACCAGCCTCAATGCCTACAGCACAGGCTTCCTGAGAGGTAACGAGAAGACAAATCTTTTGACATTGACTGTGTTATGTGTGTAAACAGCTGTTATAGACTACTAGGTATTCAGTTTTTGAATTACCTGGCCATCATACAGGTGACAGAAGCCTCGTATGATCTTTTGCTTGTAGAGCTGATCTGCCTTCAGCTCCATGCGTCTCATGGTCTGCATAGTGCGGTAGTACCTGAGTCCATCCTCTCTGGTGAGCACCGTCTGCACCGAAGGGCCTTCGTCCAAGCGATGAAGGTCACACCTCTAAAATTGAACCATTTTGAATGAACAAAGTTTCTGTGCATGCTTTAAGCTAATATGAGAACTTTACCTTGATGTCAAAGCTGGCCTGCGGTGTGAAGTCTGCAAAAGAACGTGCTGATACCACCACTCTGGAGCCCTGGAGAAGAGTGGAGTGCAGAGCAGTAAACTATGAAAAAGCATTTTAAAACAGAGATACTGGAAAAATGCATTTAATTTGACAAGAATCATCATGTGAGATATTGAAGGCCATTCGATACTGTGAAACACTAATGTACCTAAAATAAACACACTACTGTTCAAAATTTTGAGGTCAGTAAGAGCCTTTTTCAAAGAAATTAATATTTTTATTCAGCAAGGATGCATTAAATTGATCAAAAGTGTCAGTAAAGAATTTTAAATTGTTAAAAAGAAAATCAAATAAATGCTGTTCTTTCAGTACTTTAATTCATCAAAGATTCCTAAAAATAATATATCACTGTTTCCACAAAATACTTAAGCAGTTTTCAACACTGATAATTGTAAGAAATGTTCCCTGAGCCGCAAATCAGCATTTTAGGATGATTTCTGAAGTATCATGTGGTACTTGAGGACTGAGGACTGATGCTGAAAATTCTGCTTTGACATCACAGGAATAATGTACAATTTAAAATACAGTTATTTTAAATTGTAATAATATTTGACAATGTTAGCCCA
Source organism: Tiaroga cobitis (assembly GCA_030578255.1). NCBI lineage: Eukaryota > Metazoa > Chordata > Actinopteri > Cypriniformes > Leuciscidae > Tiaroga > Tiaroga cobitis. The sequence goes on along the minus strand of CM060614.1, from coordinate 10,358,438 downwards.
CTAGTTTTAGTTGATCAAATAAATGCAGCATTGGTGAGCATAAGAGACCTCTTTCAAAAACATAAAAAATATTGCAGAACCTAATTGAACCCAAACTTTTGAACAGTATTGTTACAGTTGGTCAACAATATAATAACACAGAGATTCCATAATGTGTATATGTAGTCTTTGAAATGACTCAAGATAAAAGTAAACAAAACGTTTTAGATCTGGCATGAATGATTAAATCTAATCCAACTGATGGAAGACAAGTACACTTTTTCTATCATTGATAACATATTCCTGTAGAACTGGTTGAGCTGGTGTTGCTGGATCACATGGAGAAGTTAAGTCAGTCTAGAGTCCAAATTTTACCTCGGACACTGTCTGGGCACCCTATAAAACAACCAAAAAGATAGAAACCATAAATGGGGCTAACTGCAATGTATTTTGTACATTACTGAATTAACTATATTATAAAGAAAATCATATAAATAGCTAAAAGACTATATATCAGGAAAAAGACACAAAATGGTTCGTAATGACATCCATGTCAGAACAAACATCAATTCTCATTTCAATATATTACAGTTGGACTGTACCACAGGCTCTGAATGGCTAAAACAAACTGTTATGATAAGATAACAAACAATAGAGGGACCAAACCAGGGCAGACTCTGCATTTTAATCAAATACAATCAGTTCAGTGTCCATTTAATTTACAGTAAGCTTGAATTTGTATTTATTGAACACCATCTACAAGGTCGATGAGACTACAGAGATCTAGTTTAGCCTCTTGTAAATCTTTTAATGCCCCTAAGCTAAACAGAGCTTGAATCTTTCAATGCCTCTGTCTCTTTAATAGCACACAGATAAGCAAACAGACACTTATGATACCTACATTTATTTTGGCACCGCCCTTGAATGCGTTTGCAATTACTGTTAGCATGTTCTGCATGCTCCAAACCCCAGGCTGAGTGAGCAGGAGTGTTTCTGGAGGACCAACACCACACAGTGAGCTGAAGCCAGAAACACACACACTAGCTCAGTATGGCTGAGGATTTGACTACACTCTGTTTCAAGAATTAAAGTTCAACTTAACTTTGCACAGCAACAGCAACAATAAAGTTGAAAAATAATTGATACAAATGTAAACAATAAATATTAATTTAATATAACGATATTAAGCCATATTAAGCATATTTGTAATAATATGATGGACACAGCAAACATTTGTGGGGTTCCTCAAGGCAAAACATTTTTAAAATGAAGGCTCATTGTATGTTAGCTCAAAATCAAAGAATAATCAAATAATGATAAATAGATATTTATGATAGATAGATAGATAGATAGATAGACAGACAGATAGATATATAGATAGATAGATAGATAGATAGATAGATAGATAGATAGATAGATAGATAGATAGATAGATAGATAGATAGATAGATAGATAGATAGATAGATAGATAGATAGATAGATAGATAGATAGAATTATTTATGACACATACATTAAACTCTTAGGTCTTCTTGATGTATGCAAATGTAGTTACTAGGCCTATATTTCTGATTGTTCTGAGTTATAAGCAGTAACAGGACTTTTATTTTGAAGACTTGTAAAGCTCGTCATTTACGGTCATGTTATTTTCACGAAATAGAATAGTGTCACCAAGCGGTAAAGAACAGCTATTATAATAGCCCTATGGTTATAGCAGAATGTTGTCTTTTCAGGGGGATATTTTTATTTCTCAGTCTCACCCACCTCTGTTTGGTTATGCACCCTAGATTAAAAAGTATAGAAGTGCTTTCTTTATTATTGTGTAAAATGTTTGTAATGATTAAAATAATGAACAACTGGTATAACTGGTTAAATTACAATTAAAAAGGTTTTTATATAGTTATTTCTTACTCTAATTGTTTTATTTTTGCTTTAACAGTTGTACAAAACATAATATTGTCATATATAGTGATCAATGAAGTCACGTATAAAATGAATACAAGTTTTTTGATGTAGGCCATTTGGAATTTCTGCATAATATTAATAATTAAAAATATGCATTTTTGAAATTGTTATGTCCCATGGTCATTGAAATATAAAATTATACAACTTCCAAGCAGTTATAAAACTATATTTAGAGAGAAATGATCTCTTAGTTGAACATATTTTGCATATATAAGTGTTTTTGAACTGTACACATTTTCCCTCTCTGTGTACAGATTTTGTTTTATTATTGGTTTAATAAAATTACAAATAAGCTGGGTACATTAGGATAAACATGAAAAAATAATAATACATCTATAAAATAATAGATCAACCAAGTTTTTTTCTTTCTTTTTTTTGTTTGTTTATTTGTTTATTTTATTTATATCAGGACAATGTGCAGTTACATTAAAAAGATGGCTGCACCAGATTTAGCACAATGCTAATTTCTATCTGTAGTCCTACACAATTAAAATACAAATATTTTACTTTTACAAATATTAACACATTTCAAAGCTTTCTTTTTCCCCAAACATAATATTGTTTTTAGATATTGTGAAACTTCTGCCTTTGAAATTAAAAACAAAGGCTTATTTCCCCCAAAATGTGTATATCCCTATGAAAAGACATGCCCTAAGTGAAATAATAATTGTGTAAAATTTAAAGATCACTTTCATATAATATCACCCAATATCAAACTCTGTAGTCTCAATTTGTAGTCCCATTGTAATATTTTGTAGGCCTACTGTATGAAAAAACAGGCGCATGTCTCCTCTTTGACGTCAGCGGCGGAAGGTCAGCGCTCAAACGGAAGTGAGAGTCAGAGCCCATCCGCCATTGTGGAGCAGAGCAGGGGTAATATTCTCTCCAGACGTTAACACAGTGTGTGAATGTTTCAGAATAACTAAAACACACCACAAAGCCGCCAAGCTCCCCCAACCGTTTGACATTCGCCGTCACTACCGCCCGAGTTGACCGCTGCCGACCGTTTGAGACCGGGCGAGGAGATCAACGCCTGAGGAATACGCTGTGATTATAGGGCAACCCGGAGAGAGGAAAGATAACGCGAACCCGCAGCGGTGGCAGGAAAGACCGTGGACAGTCATAACAGCGATCAGTTCGGGCTCCCGGAGGATGTCTGCGACAACTGTCGATCAGGTACGCGAGACGGACGCGCTTCCATCTATACTATAGAACTATATAAACATGATGGTGCTGCTCAGGTAGTGGCTGTGTCTCAAACCATAGCGAGCTGCCTACCTAGACAGCATTTTTGGGTTTCATTGGCGCGCTTTGAACGAATGAACGCACAGGAAGGTAACGTTAAGTTACTTAATTCGGTATAAAGGAAAGGAGAAAAAAAGCCAACATCAATCATAGTAAAGTCGCTTCTCCACAAACTGAGAGCCCTTGATATTTGATAGCTGTTCCTGGTAGGCCAAATTATTGTGTACAAATTCTGTTCCTGATAAACTGGTGTTCATGGTGTTTTTTTCTCTCTTTGTCACTGTCCGCACACCTTGAACCCAAAATCAGAGACCTAAAGGACAAGGAAACAAAGGTAAGTGATGCAAGACTCGTTTTCTTCAGGAATGTCCACTTTTAAAGGGACCTTAAAATGAGCCGGTCACAAAATTTAGTATACAGTCGCCATTCACTTTCGTTACATCCCTTTCCTTGCAATGAAAGTGATTGTGAATGTTATTCAGCCAAAGAAAGTCTCATGATCATGTGTATTGTGAACTGTCCCTTTAAGGGTGTTTACTTTACTTAAGTTATGTGTTTCTCACTGTCTTGCTTGTGTGGATTTATTAAAAGTCACTCCTTCTGTAAATCATATTTTATGTACTAGACCTTTATGTACTTCGTCTTAATGTTAATCTAGCTCTCTTTGTGATTTCGTAGTCCTGACAAGCAAGCAATTTACTGTTTTTAATATTTAGAGATTTTTAGATAATCATTTCAAAAATTGCTGTTTCATTATTTCATATCAACGTCATGGTGTATTGAAGTCAAATTAACTGACACTGTTTTTTTTTAATATAATTTTGTTTAGTGCAAAACGGTTCAATGCATCAGAAGGATGCTGTAAATGATGATGACTTTGACAATTATCTGAGCAGCCAGACAAATCAGGTGAGTTTCTGTCATTATGCTGTCATATTAGTTGTATGTAGTGTACTCTGAAAATAGTATTACTGTCATTTCCCCCCTTCCATTTCAGTGTTACATTACATTAAACTACAGTTCATATTTGTACAAATTTCTGAAAAATCTGTAACAAATCCCTGACCACTTTCATATTTAATTTTTTTGTTGATGCCTATAATTGTGTGATATATTACAGTTCAAAAGTTTGGGGATGGTAAGATTTTTTTAAGTGATTCTGAAAGAAGTCTCTTATTCTCACCAAGGCTGCCTTTATTTGAACAAAAATACAGTAAAAATAATATTATTGTGAAATATTATTACAATTTAAAATGTTCTATATTAATATATTTTAAAAAAGTAATTTATTGCTGTCATGGTAAAGCTGATTTTTCAGCATCATTACTCCAGTCTTCAGTGTCACATGATCCTTTAGAAATCGTTCTAACATTTTGATTGGGTGTTCGAGAAACATTTCTTATTATTATCTATTTTGAAATCAGTTGTACTTCTACATTTTTTTTGTGGAAACTGTGATGCATTTAATTTTTTCAGGATTCTTTGAAGAATAGAAATTTCAAAAGTAAAGCATTTATTTGAAATAGAAATCTGTTGTAACATTACAAATGTAGCCTATTTACTATCACTTTCAAACTATTTGTGTCCTTGCTGAATAAAATTATTTGTTTCTTTAAACAACTTTTGAACAGCAGTTTGTTTATGACACCTATTATGATCCTATCATATCTTTATTTAGCCATTTGTTCATTACTTACTCATTACTGACTTATCTTTAATTACACCCTACAGAGTAATAGCTACCCACAAATGTCTGATCCCTACATGCCCAGCTATTATGCTCCCTCTATTGGATTCCCTTACTCCTTGGGAGAGGCTGCATGGTCCACCGCAGGAGACCCGCCTATGCCGTACCTGACCACATATGGACAGATGAGCAATGGTGAGCATCACTTCATTCCCGACGGAGTCTTCAGCCAGCCTGGTGCTTTAGGGAACACGCCCCCTTTTCTCAGCCAACACGGATTTAACTTCTTTCCTGGAAATGCAGACTTTTCCACCTGGGGCACCAGTGGTTCTCAGGGACAGTCTACACAGAGCTCAGCGTACAGCAGCAGTTACGGATATCCCCCGAGCTCCTTGGGCCGGGCCATTGCTGATGGACAGGCTGGATTCGGCAGTGACACGCAACTTAGTAAAGTTCCAGGGCTCAGTAGTATCGATCAGGGAATGGCCGGGCTCAAGCTTGGCTCCGACATGTCGGCCGTTACGAAAACGGTCGGGTCTCCTTTAGGAGGGACACCGGGTATGAGTAGCATGGCTGCCAACAGCATGCCGCCTGTCAGCTCCTCCGCACCAAAACCCACGTCTTGGGCGGCCATCGCGAGAAAACCCGCGAAACCACAGCCCAAGCTGAAGCCAAAGCCCAACATGGGTTTGGGAAATGGCCCAACGATCCCCCCTCCGCCGATAAAGCATAACATGAACATTGGGACCTGGGAGGACAAAGGCTCAATCACCAAACCCCCTCTTGCGCAACAGATGCTTCCCCCTCAGCCGTTGGTGCAGCAGCAACTCATGGCCCAACCTCAACCCATGATGCAGAGTCCATTGCCTCCTCAACCCCAACACCAGCAGCTCCATCTACAATCTCCTCAGCACCCTCACCAGCTGCCTCCAGGTCCTCCCCACCCTCACCATCACTCGCAACCAGGTCCTCCGCAGCCCCTGCACCCATCTCAGGTGCAGAATCCCCCACCCCAAAATCGCTGGGTGGCCCCTCGGAACCGAGGAACAACGTTTAACCAGAACTGCGGCATGGAGAACTTTGGCCTTGGGACGGGAGTCCCCATGAGCTCGTCACCTTCTTCCGGCGAGGTTCACCCAGTGCTGGAGAAGCTCAAGGCCCTTAACAATTACAACCCCAAAGATTTTGACTGGAACTTGAAAAACGGACGGGTCTTCATCATTAAGAGCTACTCCGAGGACGACATCCACCGCTCCATCAAGTACTCTATCTGGTGCAGCACAGAGCACGGAAACAAGCGCCTGGACGGCGCCTACCGCTCGCTCGGTGCCAAAGGTCCACTGTACCTGCTCTTTAGTGTCAACGGCAGTGGACACTTCTGCGGTGTGGCTGAGATGAAGTCGACCGTGGACTATAACGCCTATGCAGGCGTCTGGTCCCAGGATAAGTGGAAGGGCAAGTTTGAGGTAAAATGGATCTTTGTTAAGGACGTGCCCAATAACCAACTGAGGCACATTCGCTTAGAAAACAATGACAACAAGCCAGTCACCAATTCCAGGGACACTCAAGAAGTGCCCCTAGAGAAGGCAAAGCAAGTGCTTAAAATTATTGCAACTTTCAAGCATACCACCTCAATCTTTGACGATTTTGCACATTACGAAAAGCGGCAGGAGGAAGAAGAAGCAATGCGAAGGGTAAGCGCAGCTTTCTGCCACTCTTCACAATAGCAGAAGGCAAGCACTGCACCTTTAGATCTCGTAATCATTGTTATATTTTAGTGCTGTCAGCATGTCCATCTATTTCCATAGGTAGGTTTTTTAATAGCAACTCATATCTAAGCCAGATTAGTCTTTCTGTTTCTCTTTCTACTGCCTATTTCTGAAAAACAAGACAAAAACAGTGCAGTCAGTCATAATTAGAAATGAAATGTCTGATCTGGTAACTCGGTACATAATTACTGGAGGTTATGTAATATGTTGTTTGTGTTTTATTGCTCAACATGGCTTGCTCATAACCCATTTCCCCTATATTTCAATTAACCAAACTGCTAAAGTCTCAGCATATACTAGGTATTGTGAAATAAATGGTGTTAAAAAAACAACAACTAAGAAGTGTCTGCCCATCTATTGACATAAAGGCTGGTGTCGAGCGGTGACGCCAATCAGTATCTCTGCTCAAACAGCAGGCAGATGTCCCATTAATAGATTGGACTTACATCATTTCCTGCCTAACCAACACAAATAATTGATGTCTGTGCCCATTACCTTGGCACCAGCTGCATTTTATTCTTGTATGCGAGTTGTGAACACAGCATTTAGATCAGACTTCACACTATTTTGGGGGTTTATCAGGTCAGACCCTTAAGGATGAATGTCTTGCGTTTGAACCAATGGAGTAATTTAGTATAGAGCTTAAATTTTTTTGGAAGTTGTTGGAAAATGTTTGACACTAGGTTTAAAACCTACATGACTCATTCGCATGACTTTGTGCTACTGTGGTCATGTACTCACTTCAACGTTTTGGGAGTGACTTCCAAACATGTGATGGCTGACATGATAATAACAAAAGCAACAAAAACAAGAAAAAACATGAAAACCAGCAGTCTAACTCTTTTGAAATCTTTTTATTTTTAGATATTTTGACCAAAGCTACCAGAAATGTTTGAATTGTCTGGCAATTGTTAATAAACTCCCACTGAACAGAATTCTGTGATTTATGAATGTTAAGCTGCTGCTTTTATTCCTGTAAATAACCAAATAGTGAAATGACTGAATTTAGCTGCTACATGCATATGGCCTGTATGCAGAACAACTGCAACTCTATTGGCCTTATTACATCAGGATCAGGATGTCAGTTGTATTCAGCTGATTGAGTATTTGTCACTTCTGAGTGTTTTGTCACTTGCCCAATATATTGTGCATCTTTACGTAAGCCACTACAGGATTGTTAGTAAAGAACATAAATGGAAAAATTGCAATCAATATGGCTTAATCAAGGTGTCTTGCTGCACTTGGACTAATTTAGCTTCTTTGTGAGAGATTATCAAAACCTCATTTAGTTTTCTCCAAACCTAATTTTCTGTCTATTTCGTTATCTTGCCAATCATGTTTAGATTGCCAATAATTGCCATAATAAAATCAACTATTTAAATTAAAAGGGTCTCCCAGGCTTGTGGTTTAAATTGTGAAATCTAGCTTATATATTAATGTGTGTGTGTGTGTGTGTGTTAGAGAGCTGTGTGATTTATTTATTTGTATTATTATCATCAGAAATGTCAGCCGTTTATTTAAGAAAGATTTTAAGTCACTAGCTCATCAATTTGACATCTGATCCACTCACCAACTGTTAATTTTATTTCCCCAAACAAAGCATTGTGTTGTAAAAGTGCTGTCTATAATATTATCAGTAGCTCCAGCTAAGAGGGGTAAAGCCTTGTAGTTGAAAATGTCTTCATGTTGTGTGGAGATACTAATGAGTCTAGCTGTATGCATACATATTCAGAATGTATTCATAGTCTCCTGATTTAGCTAACATTCCCTCACATGCATTCATGTTCACTGGCAAAGCAGTGGTAAGCACATTGTTGTCATTTTTTTAAGCTTTTAATTATTTTGTGCCCTCTGCCTGTTTTTTTTTTTTTGCCTGACATTGTAGAAATACCCTGTTCACAAACATTTTTGTCACCCATGTTTGATTTTATTCTTCAATAAAATGTCCAAAAGCGGTTGCTAAGTGAGTAGTTAGTATTCACTATAGCTGTTCCTATAGCAGCCTTCATGTGAGGTAACCGCCCCGATATAGAATAAAATGGCTTTTTGTATGACAGGTCTTCCAACTCCTGTGAACATTTACTTGCTTCTTTAAGAATTGCTTTAAAGGTGCAGTAAGCGATTTCTGAGAAACACTGTTAATATTTGAAATCGACACCCAAAAGAAACACCCCTACTTTTATTGCTTTGCCCCCAAAATAATGAACCTAATATGCCTAATGAAAGCAACGACTAACAGCTTGCGCAAGTATGGATGGATCAGCTGTGATTCAACAACAGAAGAAACTGGTGTGATGTCATTTCGAACAAAATCAGGCCAAAACGAAGCTCGTTTTGAGTTCGTTTCGGGAACTCTACCATTGGTTTTGTTTCGTTCGTTTCAAACTACCATTGGTCCGTGGCGATTAAATAATAGGTAGGTGTTTGCTGAGGCTCCGACTTCTTTGACATGGAAATCTTCTCTGGTTCATTTCTTCTATTCAGTCCGTCGAGGTCAGATGCAAGTAAAAACATAAGGAGAGCTGCTTTGTAGTAGAATTTTAAGTATTGAAAGAGACACTGATGCTTTTTTCATATTTAATACTGTAAAGCTGCTTGCTTTTAAACAATCTATTTTATAAAGTGCTGAACGTGAAAGTGTCGAATTGCAGAGCTTGTGCAAACATCCACATCACTAGGTTCAGATGCTGTTCTTAGCTGCTGTTTTCTCACCGCTGTCATTTTAGTTGTTTATTTTATTATTGAGAGGAAAGCGCACAGCACATATTTACATATTCATTCATTTACATATTCATCTAAAAGCCAATCTCCGCAGTATATTGGGGCCTTTACTCACATATTGAGCAGAAACAAAGCAACCTCTGAAGTCCAAAGTGTCCGCTTTCAGGCCTTCCCGCTTTCTAACGCCTTTCCAGCACTGAAAATCGTATATGCCCCCTATCGCTGATTGGCTACAATAGTGTTTTGGTGCTCGGTGGATCGGTCCAATTGTTTTTTCCTCCTATTTACACAGCCAGGATTATGTACAGACACAATCTTTTTGCACACACAAAGAACAGATATCTAGTAAATGTTCACTAAATTGTTTGTTTGGGTGTTGTTTTCAATTTTCAAAGCGTTTCAATCGCTTACTGCACTTTGAAGGGTGAAAAGTTTTACTCAGCAAGTCAGTGAGATCTAATCTACCTAACGGTTTGGAAACCACTGGCTGTGTCAGCAGTCCAGATATATTACTGTATTACTTTACTGTTACATGCTAGCCTGGTTAAAACCAGGGTCTGGTTTTGGTCTGGCAAAGCGTCATAGACAAATCATTTCCAGAGGGGCGTCACCAACGGACGTCGCGGATGGACCTAAAACCAATCAGAGCGATGAAGGAGATTACGTATGCAGAGCAGCGGAGAAACATCTCCGAGTGTTGTTCTTTGCTCGGTTTTTAACAAAATGGAAATGTTCAAATCGCTTAAAACAGACGCGATAGCTGATTTGAACGAGTGATGTTCGACGGCGGCATCCATCTTTGTAATGTAGGCTACAAAATCTGCTTCAAAATCCCAGCGCTGTCGTCATCGTGTAAAGCCCGCCCTAACGTTTCTGATTGGTGCCTCGATTTCGACGGATTGGAAATGGGCTTGAATGAGCTCTTTGCCAGACTAACTTTCAGAGCAAATCTAAATTTGCCGGAAGTTGTCTGGGTTTTCCCAGGCTAGTTACATGCATCAATACAGCAAGCATTTGTTGGACCTGCAGCTTTAGTAAACTTACATTTTAGCTTAGAAATGTTCTCAAAATTGCTCACTTCATGACCCACAACATGCATTCTTTTTTTTAAATTTAATCTAATCTGTCAGATTTCAAAATGAATAACCATTTTCATACTGTGCATTATAATGTTGTGATGCCCACATTAATTGTTAGCATATAAAAGAGTTTATTTTTATCTTCCAATTTAATTGAAAATAATTCTCAACTATATTTGAAGCGGCTTGAATTTTAATATCAGTTCATTCCTACGGTTAATTGGATTGAATTGTGATCTCAAGAAGCGTGAGCCAAATCACAACAAGCAGGAAAGATTCTAGAGCATCTTGCAGTTTTGAAAATATTCTATTGACTTCCTGAGCAAGTGAAACACCACAAGTGTTTTTAAAGACACTTCCGTTTTATCATCTGAGTTTACACAAACTGACTTAGTAAAAGACAAAGATCTTCTTGATGGCTTCATGTTGCATTCACGCATCTAATTTTGTCTCTTTTTGTATTTCTTTACAGGAGCGAAATAGAAATAAACAGTAGGTTTACAGAGATCTCCTTGGTAGAACATCAACACTAATGATGTAGTACCTTAAATATTGTGTAACCTCAGAGGAAGAACGATGTACGAACACCTAATCAAGACTGGACTTTTCTGAGTCAACTTCTGATGGATCTGCCCTTACGCTCAAGTCTCGCACGAAACGGATAGAAAATCACTCACGTAAACTGTATCTTAAAGCACTTTCAGACCTTCTAAAAGCTTCTAACAGTACCCTTAACTGTCATCGGACATCTGTTTGGTATTAACTGACTAACCAGTGTAGCTGGTCCTGAGGATTTCAAATGTATTTTTAGGCTTATTGTTTAGTGTTTTTTGTTTGTTTTTGTAAATCATTTAAATTTTAGCGCTCTATACATTTGAGCACCCTCAGAGGAGACTAGAATTATGTATCCAAGGAAAGAAAAATCTTTACTTGAATTTACGTGAAGCTGTAACAAACGAAATTGAGGCGCAGAAGCTTGCGTCCCACCTGACTGAATCTCAAGTCAGAATAATCACATCCGATATTATAGACTGACTCCACAGTAGCCCTTTCACCTTTGTGTATCAGCATCTATTTCTGTGTACCAAAAGATAATTTTGCAGCTTGGTGCAAAATGACACCAGCCAATGCACAATTCTTTTTTTTTTCCTTTTTTTTGGGTTTATTTTTCTTGCAATCTTGTAATTCAAAAGTGCATTTGTCTTAGGAGAAACCTGCTCAAAAATGCCATACGTTCCTCTGAAGTCCATCATCCTCAGACGTAACCAGGCCTGGTGTTCAGGATAGCCTCTTTAACGCTTTTTTTGGACTGATCAGGATTCTGATCTGCTGCTAATCAGGATTTAGTCCGAATTGCCGAAGCTCAGCGAGAATGTGACAGTTTCTCCTATAGGTGACTCGCTAGCTAAAATAAACATTATACATGTTTAGCGATGCCACGTTTTGAGTTTTTCATTTCAGAATGTGCTGTTTACTCCTTTAATTAACGGGCGCAAGGTATAGTCCAAATTTGTATTGCATGAGATCTTTTGTTTTTTTTGCTGTTTGCAACTATATACTGAGCATTATTCAGAGGCCATGCAAATGAAACAATCTATTTAGGTCTTGAGTCTATTGATTGAATGATAAAGTAATATTGTTGTTATGGACTGACGTTACAGTCTGAATGTTTCCCCGCTGGGGTCCAGCTGCGCAGGCTGCCGGTGTCTTGAGATCACACTCCTACCATAAGACATGATCTTCTCAAACATCTGTGAGTAATGCAAAGTAATTACTGTCTCTGCCATTTCCTGTTTGTTCACTGGAAGCTGCCTTCTCCACAGGCCACTTTAGGCTGTTCTTCCTTCAGGATGATGTGGGTAAGAAGAACTGGTCCCAGTGATGAACCAGGCATCGCATCTGGGTTCACGTTCTACTGTTGCGGGACGATGACACTGCTGCAAAAAGAGACACCTTCCGCGCCCCTCCTCTGTGTGCTTTGGTTTAAGGCCATGCTTGTATAGGTTACTGTAAATCAATGCTTCTTAATGATGCTGATGCTAACAGGTATGATGTGATTGATTAATCTGATTTGAAAAATAAATATAGATTTATGAAAACATTCTGAAAATTGTCTTGACTGCAGCAGGTTTGGTTTAATGTATCGCATGGCAGCATACCAGATCTAATCTTAAATGACAAACTAAACCCGAGTTATGATTACTCATTTCAGTTGAGGGAACTGATTGTCTCTACTCTTTTAAGTTTAGAAACCAACAGCAATGATTTATGTAAATTGTATTTCTATTGAGTTCGCTATCCTAATACACAACTATAAACTCCATTCAAACACTTAATTTGGCCTGGTTTCACAGACAGGGCTTAGATTAAGGGCATTTAGCTGGCTTTTAATAAACGTACCTCATGAAAAAAAAAAAACACTACTGGTGTGCATCTTGAGACAAAACAACGGCAGTGACATTTTAAGATAGGGCCTATGTCAATGCAAGTTGCTTTCAGTTAAAACTGCCCAAACGTGTATAGGGGTGGGACTGCTTAAGCCTTTGACTGTAAAACCGGGGGTTTGAGTTGCCGACCCGTCAGTAAAACATGAACTTGCTATATTTACTTACTAGCTAGCAGGCTAGAGAGCGCACATGTGCTATATTAAAACATAACATCACCACATCGGAAAGAGCATTTAGCCTGCTACTGTTATTCAAAGCAGTATAAATATAAATCGACTCAACCACAGGCTCTACTCTTCAGCACAGGTAGCCTAATAACGCAGACATAGCATAAACCCTGTTAAATCCCGACATAAGTTTAAACACTAATATATCACTGCCAATATAGTGCAAAAACATATAACATAACGTTTAATTTCAACATTTACTCTCCTTACAGAGTTTAACCAAAGCATGCTGGGAACTAGAAATATGCTTTAACTATTCACCCTGAGTTCTGCTTAATATAATCAGTTGAGTTCACACAACTTTTTTTTGTGCAAAATAACTTACAGTAATATTCGAGTGAAATTAACTATTTAATTGAAAAAGTCACTTTTGTTTTTTTAGTGCCATCACTTTAATTTTAGGGAAAACAAAACATATGTAAATGTGCTGTAATATTACTCTTAATCGCATACAGATTTCACAACAAGTCGGAATGCAACATTTTCATGTGGATTCGTTTGAGATGAAATGTAAACATTTGTAACAGGCTGATTATATTTTGCCTGGAGTTGTTGTTTAATAGATCATACGTTAGGTGGCGCTATTGCCCATTCCATTTCAGTTCTAGTGGCTGAACAGCTATTGTGCTAGATATAATCAAATCTCTATGCCAGGGTCAGTAATTAACCAGGGATTTGAACCTTTGAATATAATAAAACATTCTAACTTAATTAAAATGCTTAAAAACACACAATCAAGATGTAAACTGAAATAATTTTGTTGATGTAAACTTTTTATTTTTCTCCTTTAATAATCTTTTTTTTAATATACCGCTCTTAAAATTTTTGGATAAAAAATTAATTATAGTTCATTCATATAGCAACTTTATACGTTATTTAGAGACTATTTATTTAACAAAATGTGCTATAATTAAAGCCAGTGGTCCTAGATTCCCTTAGGGATTTGCGAGGGTGACTAATATCTCCATCTTTTGCACACCTGTGTGTTACATAAGAGCAATGCCAGTGAAAAGAAAATTACATGAAAAATAATTCTGTTCCACTGCCTGTAAAAGAGTCCTTGTTCTTGGTGTTTCGGGAAGGGAGAGAAAGAGAATGTGCGGCTACATGAACACAATGACAAGGCCTTATGTCATTTAGGTGAAACGACAGAGCTCTCGTCTCTCGCCCAGAGCCCCTTCATCTTTAATCAGGCAATTACAACATGAACATAGCACTTGTTGTCCAATCTGCACCTTGGGTAAAGTCAATTAATGGTGACTTGCCAAGAGAATCCCTTTGCATGACAGGGGAAATTTATTTTCGTGTGGTGCTGCTGTATAAAAAGTTGTAATTACTGAGATGAAGGCTTTGAATTAAGACTCTACCATGTTCACCTCATATGTATCAGTACACCCATCTGGATAGAACTGCTAAATGCTTTCTTTTACTTTTTTTTTAGGTGAGTTTGTACAACACAGTGCTATTAATAACCTGTGCTTCACTCCCTCTAATTGCCAGTTTGGCTCACAGGCATGAAAAGAACAAAGGCTGAATATGCAAATGATGGTTTTTATTTCAGCCTTTGTGCTGGCTTGGGGTTTCCTGCATGGCCCTTGTTTTTGAGAAGTTGGAGCAGATCACAGCAGGCCTCTAGAACTAAACATATATCTCAGATTAATCACAGCAAATCAATAGACCTGCAGAACTGTGCTATGTACGTATAAAGTTGTTTTTATAACAAATACTGTGAAAATGTAAATGCATCTCTAGAATGGTTTGTGGGAATTTTTTTGAGTGCATCTTGATCTTAGCTTTGCAAATGATTGCCAGTGAACTTTCAAAGAGTGCTCAACTTTTAGTTTCACTCCTTTGCATAGGATTTCCAACATGTAGCTTCTGATTAAAGTACACATTTAAACAGCCGTGATGTGCATCGCTTCATCTTTGACAGTGAAACAATGAGTGCTACTGCAACATACTTCACACTATACGGTTTACATATTTATTAAGTGCTTAATTGTATCATGCATCCTAAAGGGTAAAGCTGCAGTCAAGACTTAAGTATTTTATCATGATGGACAAACTGAGTGAGAGATTTTAATCTTTTTTAATCAGAAGAAGCTGATTCATTCTGATGCAGTTTGAATGGTGTTCTGTTATTCTACAGATGTTCCTTTCGAAGGCTCGGCATAGCCAATTAGGAAGAGATGAGAGCCACAGCCAAAGGCCTTTGATTCTGCTCTCTTTGAAGCAACTGTCGTATTTAACTGCAGAGAAATGGCTGCGAGCAAGGTTACGCTGAAGCTTTATAAAGATGCGTGCCTGTTGAAAAATTATTTTACTTATCCCTCTGATATGGCTTTGCAAAAAAACAAATAACGATGTTTAGTGTGGTCTAAAAAGCATTTCATTTGAATCCATGAAGAACTTTCCACAGGCTATGCTGTTTTCTGTGATAGAATTTTAGTAACACTTTATTTTACAGTGTCCTTGTTACATGTTACATTACTGAAGTAATAACTATAAATTATGCATAATTACATGCAACTAACCCTAAACCAAACCCTAATCCTAAGTACACATAGTTAATTATTATTACACTGTAACACGGACACCTTAAAATAAAGGGTTACAGTTTATTTTAAGGTGTCTTTGTTACACTGTAACTATACATTTAAGTAGTAAGTAATTTTTTATTAATTAAATGTACTTACAATAGGGTTAGGCTTAGGGTTTGGTTTGGTTTAGGTTTTTGGGTTTAGGGTTAGTTGCATGTAATTGTGCATAATTTAGTTATTACTATTAACTACATGTAATGTGTAACAAGGAAGCTGCAAAATAAAGTCTTACCAAATAAAGTGTAACCAAATTTGTTATTTTATTCTAATATAGTTCTTATATAAAAATAATATATACAAATAATATAAGATAAGAGTTGGTTTAATTATTTTGTAAGAAGTCTCTTATGCTAAAGGCTGCATTTATTTGAACAAAAATACAGAAAAACAGTAATATTGTGAAATATAAAATTTTAAAATAACTTCTTTCTATTTTAATATAATACAACGAGGTGCGAAAGCAGGAGGAGAGGATGAGGTGTATAAAGACCATTTCCCAGGCCAAGCAGGGAGAGTGGATGAGATGGGAGAGTGTGGAACAACGCAAGATTGGCTGGCAAGACCTTTGGTCAATGGAAGAGAGTAGGATCAGTTTCCTTATCAGGTCAACATATGATGTTCTCCCATCACCACAGAACCTAAACCTCTGGGTAGGAGAGGATCCCTCTTGTCCTTTGTGTTCATCACCTGCCACATTAAGGCACATTTTGACAGGATGTAGGGTGGCTCTTAGCCAAGGTCGGTTTACTTGGCGCCATGACCAAGTACTGCAATGTTTGGATTTAGCATTGGAAGGCAAGCATAACACGACCAATAAGTTGCCGCCTGTTCTAGCGAAACATTACAGGCAGAAGACAATATTCCTCCGCCCAGGCGAGCAATCACCAAGAAAAGGTGTTAAAACCAATTCTCGCCCAGGACAACTGGAAGCTGCTAGGAAGCTGTAGTTTCAATGGCTTATTTTTCTACCTGAGATTGCCACCACTAACCTCCGGCCGGATATTGTTTTGTGGTCTGGATCAGCACGCATTGTTCAACTGATAGAGTTAACAGTGCCATGGGAGGATACGGTAGATGAGGCATATGAGAGGAAGAAACTGCGGTATGCTCATCTGGCCACTGAAGCAGAACAGCGAGGATGGAGAGTCCAGGTTTATCCAGTGGAAGTGGGTTGTCGAGGATTTGTGGCACACTCTACAACCCGGTTCCTCAGTGGTCAAGAGTTGCGTCGCACAGTAAAGAACTTATCTGAAGCAGCAGAAAGGAGCAGCAACTGGCTGTGGTTGAGACGGAAATATTCTGGCTGGCTGTGTACAGGCCGCCACGCTACAGTTTCGTAGAATTCTTGAAAAACTCGAAGAGTCTGTTGGATTATTTGTATAGTTTGCATAGTAATTACAGTTATTACGTTCCTATGTATATTGCGTGAATGAGGGTTGGTGTTTGGTTGTGTTTTGCGGTAGGTGGTATGCCATACGGAACCGTTGCCACTGAACCTGCTTTAACGACGACAGTGGGGCTCGACAGCCTTAGTCAAACGGGTTGGCGCGGGTTGCAGAGAGATTGTGAGACGTAGGTTTGGTCACATGTGAACTACGAGGAAGGAGCAACCTCAGCAGCAGGAGGGATGTAGAGGTCAGTAAGCTGGGCTGAGTTGAGTGGGGGACGGAGGAGGGTGACTCTGGGACGCCAGAGTCACTGTCGAGCCCTCTTGAGGTGTCGTGGGCTAGTCGACGAAACACTGAGGACAGAAGGTGCCCACTTGAAGACCCTAGAGATGTCCCCTACTCGGCTCAACCCAGACGGTTGTCATGCTGGTCCACTGGGGAGACCACACTGTAGTTGCAGCCGTCGTGTGTGCTGACGCGCCAAATACACTGCAGCCGTTAACGCCGGACAGAAGGAGATTCACATCACCATATGGAAGGAAGCGTAAATGGATGGAGAAGCATAGGTTACTGTAAAGCTACATCTTAGTTTGTGCTTATCTTGGCGAAAGCCGAGTACAAATCAGCATGAAGTTTTAACATCTACTCGTGTAATGGAAATCATAATATAATTTATGATCCTATAAAAAAAAACATTCTAAAATCCTGATTTGGTGCTCAAGAAACATTTCTTATTATCAATGCAAGAAGAAATAAATCATTTATTTGCAATATAAATCTTTTGTGACATTATAAACATGTACTGTTAATTTTGATCACTTTAATGCATCTTCGCCGAAGAAAAGTAGGCTATTATTTTCTTTAAAAAAAAAAATGGGTAACACTTTTTCAGTGTCCTTGTGTCATATGTTAGTCTACATGTACTTACTATAGTAATAACAGTAAACAATCATTCTGAAATTTAGATTCCTCACAAAAGCAGACACTTGGAGGGGCTTGAACCTTCTTTCCTCTGACTTCCCCTCTAAGACCTAATGGAGATTAAAGGCCATTAAAGGCTCTTTGCTGCATGTGCAGTTTCTATTGATCCCATCGACTCAGCTTGTTTTAGCCAATGATCCGATTACAACTGTTGTCACCCCTCTCCTGGCCCTCTTCCTTCTGTCCCCTGCTAAAGTTCTCTGTTGTCCCATAGAACATGCTGACATGTGTATTTCCTAAAGCTCCATACCTAGACCGAGGCAGGCCAAGTAGGCCGGACTGCAGCTGTGGCAAACTAGATTATGACAGGTCTGGGTTACAAGGTCCAGCAAACAGACAGACGTTATTGCTGAGGATGTGAGAATGGCCCAGACAAAGTGAAGTTTGACAGGACTGCTGGATTGAAAGACGCCCAAGGGGCAGAGCTTTCAAATCGTTGCAGTTATTAATATCGACATAACTTCTCATTAATCTGTTTGGATTTTAATTTACACAGTGTCCCACGGGTATCAGAGGTGTCTATGATTCTCTGTCTCTGTCTTAATCTGAATGATGACAAAATAGCCATTATAGACAAAAATACATATGCAGCTATGATTTAAAGACCAGAACAAGTATATACTCACATTAACACCTTCATCTTGCAGTAAATTGAGATAAATGCAATACAATAAATAATTCATTTATTTATAATAATTCATTTAATTCATTTAAATTAAATAATTCATTTATAACAAGCATTTAGTGTTGCTCATTAAACCATCAGATACAAAAAGTCACAATATAAAGAATACTTTATAATAATTAAAGGGACAATAATAATTAAAAAAATTAACTGCCCTACAAAGATATAATTTTAAAAAAGCTGTATTTTGCTAATTTTAAATGAATGAGCACAATTAGACTGACAGTATCAAATCTGAATGAGTAAATGTAGACTAAACACACCAAAACACCTGTTGTGGCAAAAAATCCTTAACCAACCAATATCACTGCGTAAGAGACATTCTGAGACAAAAGGTCTTTTAAAATGATTTATTCTTGCAAGAATAGGTTCAGTCTGACACACAGAAGTTACGCTGTGCATGAGAGTGACACACAACAGGAAGATAGAGACAGCCTTTATACTCTTTTCAAGGTTCCTCTTCCCCCGCTGTACCTTTCACCCACCCAGATAAGGTCCTTACTGCTGTTTAGTCTCTACTTAAAGACACAAACTGGTACTGAAATAAATTGGCCAAAACTGGCCGTCCCTAAGGTCAGTTGTCCTGTCCCATATGTTCCTGAAACGTCACGCACAAGCACGTACACACACATATTTTACACATTGAATAGGTTCTCTCTCTTATGATATCTGTTAGGGATCAATGGATTGTTAGGAATCAACTATTAAAATTTCCACAACACACCCTAATTTAGATTAGATTAGCCTTTATTGTCTCCTGATGGAGAAATTTATCTTTGGCATTCGAGATAACAGATGCAACACAATATACATAACACACATAACATGATTTACCTAAATTCTAATCTACACACCCATACACATATTTACATAATTGAGTCAAAAATTACATAGTCCTGGGACTCTAATTGGTGAATCATTTTTGTAAATCTGTTCATATAAATGAATCGTAAAAAAAAAAATCTGTAATGCGTCTAGTGTGTTTTGAATCATGTTTCTATTTCAGTTCTAGTGTTTTACTGTCAGTCTGTTAATTAGTTCAGTTCTCCTCCGTTCTCTCCCTGTTTGTCACTATGGTTTCTAATTGATTGTTCGTTCTGTTCAGGTGTGTCTTGTTAATTAGCTCCTCAGTTCTCTGTCTATTTAAGCCCTTTTGTCCTGTTCAGTTATCTGTTGCGCATTAGCTTGGTTGTTTTGTTCTTGCGAAGAGTCTGTTCATAAGTGTTTGGTTTCTTCTACAGTAGAGATCAAAATTAGAGAACAATTAAGAAACACTTGATTATTTTCAGAAATATTGTTAATCTTCATTGCTTGAAATTTGAAGGAATATTTGCAGTGGGTATACCATTGTTCTACTAGCATTTTTTACAAAATAACCAAGGTACTTCAACAAAAACCTTTATTTGGTGGAAAACACAGAGATCAAAATTAGAGAACAATAACCATTGCAGCACAAAAGCAAACATTACAACTAAAATTTTAGGCTTACAGCAGTGTACAAGTGTTGAGGCCCTTGTTTTGAATGACCGGAGCACATCTGCGGCCACAGGACATCACTAGATTCTCACACTGCTCTAGTGTGATCTTGGTCCACTCTTCTTCCAGTCTCTTCCACAGTTCGGTAACTCTAGTGGATTTCTTAGCCACAACTTTGTCGCCAAGGATTTTCCAAAGATTTTCATTCGGGTTTAGATCAGGACTCTGGGCTTGCCATTTCATCATTTCAATTTTCTGAGCTTCAAGGAACTGCTTTACCCGTTTTGCAAAGGAGGTTCTGATAAACATTTGCATTCACCCTGCCATGTACTGTAGATAATAGGCCCAACTCCTGCTGCAGAAAACATCCCCCAAACCATGACACTTCCTCCTCCACCTCGGACTGACTTCTTTACGCACTTTGGGTTCAATCTTTCCCCAGTTTGACGCCGAACATAATGTTTCCCATAGGACCCAAATAAATTAAACTGACTTTCATCACTAAAGTGAACCTTTGACCAGCTCTGCTCTGTCCACACGACATGCTCCTCCGCAAAGGTTAGTCTAGCCTTTTGATTCTTTCTGCTGATGAGAGGCTTGGTCACTGCAGAGTGAGCTTTCAATCCGAATTCTCTTAAACGATGAGACACTGTATGCCGAGACAGATCCTTACTGTGCTCAGCTCTGAACTGGCGAGCAATTCCAGCTGCAGTGTTGAACCGATTCCCCATTGAAAGTCTCTGCATCGTCCTGTCCTCTCGTGCACTTGTCTTACGTGGACGACCAGCCTTTTTGGGGGACTTGAATGAATGAGTGTTTTTGTATAGCTTCAATATTCTAGAAATCACAGATTTGGAACGGACAATTTCTGTTGCAATAGCTGAAAGGGTCATCCCTTCGGCCTTCATCTGTACAACCTGGTGTCGTAGGGTTTCAGTCACCTTAAAGCGGCTTGCCATCTTTCAAAGTCAGTTAAAATTGGGAAGTTTGCTGCCAGTTAAATAGGGTGTGCCAGATAATTAAGGAAATTAGCACCAGGTGCCACATTATCACCAATAACTTGGAGGTATCTGAAAGAGTTCTTTAATTAGTTGTCTCGTTTAAGTTTTATATACTGTAGTTAAATATATTTAACTTATGAAATATGCAAAAAAACCCTGCCCTTCTGCTCCTGTTTAGGTTAACTCTAACTTGGACTAAGCAGTGACCTTGAAATTGAGTTGTTCTTTCATTTTAAACTCTACCGTATGTTCTTGGAAATAAAACCTAAGCTGCTGCAACTAGGACTGCATGTTCAGGATGAACCGATTCCTTGGAATGAACTGGACATTCTTAACTAGATATGAGAAAGAGGACCATTCAGGACAAAAAAAACGATTCACTGGAATGAATTGGACATGGACATTCTTATAACTAGATATGAGAGAGAAGACCGGTCAGGATGGACCGATTCTCTAGAATGAATCAGACATTCAAAACTCTAAATAAGTGTTGCAAGAATAGAACGGGTTAAGTTACATGCCAAAGTTTAATAGTTGGGGTTAAGGGTTTGTTGAAATCCCTAACCTTAGCAGCCAAGCACCACTAAAATACTTGCACTACACATGTTCTTAATCATAACAGTTAACGTAACCTAATGTGTGCATGTTTCCTATCCAGTCATCAGGGGTAGAATTACAGACTGCTCTCTGTCTGGACCTGAAGGTTGGATCTCATTCTAGCAGTCTCTATAGTGCTCATATAAGCCTTTCTGAGGAAAAGCGTGACAGAACTGGGTCTTATCCCACAGAGTGGATGGTGCTGGTTATTACCGCACTCTGTCTCTCCCATCCTTTTGGTTTTTATACTCTAATCTGTCACATAACACATGATTGACAGATCCAGGACAAACAAACAACGTGCCAAATAAACCCAAAAGATTGAGAAAAAAAAACTCATAAAGTTCTCAGAACTTGAGTACAGCAGAATTTTTTGTTAAGTTCCATGATCCTCAACAGTGGTAGAGAAAGAGAATTTACCACAGAGAATTGGCTTCCCAAGTTTCACAACAATAAGATTTATTTCATCTATCAGAAACAGACTCAATGATGCTTAGAAAATGTGTGAAGGTTAAAAATCAAGCTCAGAGCCATGGTGTTGCGTTTAGCATGCATGCTCTAGGGATATGGGAATCGTAAACTATTTAGCGTTTCCAATTCAGATAAAATAATGACAAATCTCATAATCTGCATCTTTAACTACATGTTGTCATATGAACAACCACTCAGTAATACAACATACAACAGCATTTTTGTAGGCTATAACATCAGTGGATGAAAGCACGTGCAAAAATCGTTAACGAAAATAACCATCATAGGCTATTTAGATAATAAAGTCTGCATGAAACGGAATTTGCCAATGACTGTCCCTTCCTATTGTGACGTACGTAAGTCCAAGTAAGATGGCTTGTCGAATGTAGTGCGGGACTTGATTTTGTCCATCGGGAACTGATTGGATTGGAGGATGGTTGTGGTTTGCTATTGCTGTGATGTTATTTTATTTTATTTAAGTTATTTTGATCAATGTTGTGCAGATAAATCATTTATAATAAATACTACAATAATCCATGAAAAATAATAATTGTCCATTTTGAATTCATGATGACTTTAAGTAATTTAAGCAGGCATATACACTCGCCTAAAGGATTATTAGGAACACCATACTAATACTGTGTTTGACCCCCTTTTGCCTTCAGAACTGCCTTAATTCTACGTGGCATTGGTTCAACAAGGTGCTGAAAGCATTCTCTAGAAATGTTGGCCCATATTGATAGGATAGCATCTTACAGTTGATGGAGATTTGTAGGATGCACATCCAGGGCACGAAGCTCCCGTTCCACCACATCCCAAAGATGCTCTATTGGGTTGAGATCTGGTGACTGTGGGGGCCTTTTTAGTACAGTGAACTCATTGTCATGTTCAAGAAACCAATTTCGAGCTTTGTGACATGGTGCATTATCCTGCTGGAAGTAGCCATCAGTAGCACTAAGGGGCCTAAAGTGTGCCAAGAAAACATCCCCCACACCATTACACCACCACCACCAGCCTGCACAGTGGTAACAAGGCATGATGGATCCATGTTCCCATTCTCTTTACGCCAAATTTTGACTCTACTATCTGAATGTTTCAACAGAAATCGAGACTCATCAGACCAGGCAACATTTTTCCAGTCTTCAACTGTCCAATTTTGGTGAGTTCTTGCAAATTGTAGCCTCTTTTTCCTATTTGTAGTAGAGTTGAGTGGTACCCGGTGGGGTCTTCTGCTGTTGTAGCCCATCCGCCTCAAGGTTGTGGCTTCACAAATGCTTTGCTGCATACCTCGGTTGTAACGAGTGGTTATTTCAGTCAAAGTTGCTTTTCTATCAGGTTTAATCAGTCGGCCCATTCTCCTCTGACCTCTAGCATCAACAAGGCATTTTCGCCCACAGGACTGTCGCATACTGGATGTTTTTCCCTTTTCACACCATTCTTTGTAAACCCTAGAAATGGTTGTGCATGAAAATCCCAGTAACTGAGCAGATTGTGAAATACTCAGACCGGCCCGTCTGGCACCAACAACCATGTCACGCTCAAAATTGCTTAAATCACCTTTCTTTCCCATTCTGACATTCAGTTTGGAGTTCAGGAGATTGTCTTGACCAGGACCACACCCCTAAATGCATTGAAGCAACTGCCATGTGATTGGTTGATTAGATAATTGCATTAATGAGAAATTGAACAGGTGTTCCTAATAATCCTTTAGGTGAGTGTATTTACTGAATATATTCTGCAAAGCCATTTGGGACAGTGTATGTCTATGTGTAAATTAGTTTAACCGCTACAATTGATCGCATCACTGTGCTAACTAAGATCGTATCTTGCACAAATGAATGACAGTCTATCATAAATATATAGAGAAAGAGCTAGTCAGTATGTGAATGTGTGTTGTGAGCAGATGGTCACAAAGACAAAGAAAGTCATAACAAGTGAAGGAAAGAAGCAGTTCTGTCCTGAATACTAACACGTGTGTAGCAGCCACAGCCTGAAGCGTTATATATCCATCTTTTCCAAATTGCGGAGCGTGTGCTAATCTCAGGAGTTTTTTTTTTAGCACCGAAAAAGTGCATTTCACTTTCTTTTGTCGAAAACAAGCTAGTACACAGAGGGGTGTGGTTGTTTTATTTTGTATTGGATGAACTCTGTGCCACGGAGGCACTCAGCACTGCAATTACATCACAGAGGAGGGCAGCCGGCACAGCACTCATAAATATTCATGCCAGGGCTGGAGGTAGAATGGACACCTTTGATTCGCCGGGATCTGAGCTTCCCGATGCATGACGGGCGGCTGCAGACACAGAGTGCATATAATGGCTTTCTGCTTCAGGACGGGACCCGTGTTTATCCTCCAATCGGGAAGGATCAAAGAGCTACACACACACACACCGCTAGCAAGCAGAAAGTGATGCAAGTGATGGGGATGAGGAGGTGGAGGGTTGTATGAAAAGAGAGAGAAAGGGGGAGGAAGGGGATGTTACTGGCTTGTAATGAGCAAAGTAAATTCAAGATGTGTAGCTATTGTGTATGTATTTAATGATGATATGCTGCATGGTTTTATTAGCTTACCTGCTGCTAAATTGAAATTAAATATACGTATTGGCTACTCTCTTAAAAATAAAGGTTAAAAAAATGGGATTTTGCAACAATGCTTTAGAACAATACCCTAGTTGAACCTTTCAGTGAACAGTTCTTAAATCTTTTTTTTTGTTGTTGCTTAATTTAAAGTACATTTTAAAGGTGCATTGCGCAACTTTTCATGTAAAAAATACCTGTTTTTCTTCCTATACATGCTTAAAGAACTGCCTGATGGGCTGATTGAACCCTTTTTTGCTCACTGAGATTGCCTCTATAATCCTGTACAGGAAAATATATAGGAGGGATTCGGGCTCGAATTTGAGACTGGGCGTGACGTCATGCGCGTTTACGCTCACCAGGCTGTCTCACAAGTTTGTGTATTCGCCGGCGCCGCCATTCTCCGTATCAGCGGACAACTCGTGCGTCAAAAACAGAAGATGGATTCAAAGAGACCGGCTTGTAGTCCATTCCAAACCCCAACGCAAACTCCACGTAAAGTTAAAAAAAGAAACATTTTGTCTAGTGCCACCAAAAGGGCCAAATTGGAGTCAGACAAGCGTCGGAGTAAGACGAGAGTCAACCTCGGGAAGGCATTCAACAAATGGAGAGATCTCCGGTCTGCTCTTGGTCTCAAACGGGATCCTCAGTTGGCTTGTTTCTTGATAAAACGGTAAGATATAGCCCAGTCTCTAATGTTTGATACGGCCAATCTATGTATGACAACATGATGATGCGTAAAATGCTTTAGCGTAAGCTAGATACATGTACAATCAGAATTGATTTTACTAACTTACCATTGTTAGTGAACAGTTTCATAAACTAGGAATTGTGTTTGGAAGAATAGTACAACATGAAACATAAAACATATCCAATAAAAGATGCTAACTATGTTTTTGTGCATGGCCTGCGGATAACGTTAGCCTTGTGTCCATTGCTAACATGCTAAGGTGTTCATGTCATTGACCAACAAGGAAGAACGTCGTTGCATTGGCTATATTGTCTTTTTCGGTAAAAAATGGCTGTACACCAAAGATCTGTGCGTCAGATGCTCCTTTAGTTATGAACAGCTCGTGCATGCGTGCGTGTGCGTATGGTCAATGAGCGTGCACAACTCTGGTTGCAGTTTCGCTTGTCGCCAGAGGGGGCGTAGATCTGCAAAAATTCAGAAACCTGCGTTTTGCACCTTTAATAATCAAAAAAATAAGTTTTTCCACTATAAAGAACCTTTTGCGCAATAAAAAAGGAATAAAGAACTAATAAAGAACCCTTATTTTTGAGAGTGTATAGATCACCAATGTGAATCAAGGCCTTTTTAATTCAGCTTTGGTGGAATCATTCTTAACTTGGAAAATTAATGTGTTTGTATTACATTTAAGTTATGCTAACTTAAACACTGACAAATCAGAATTTGTCAATTTGTTTCCATGGTGCTCAGAATTTGCAATTCAAATGAATATTGACAGATAAGTGTCAGTTTATTCCTCCCTCTGCAGTTGTGGTGTAAGTGCTGGATCTTGACCAACAGAGGTCCTCCTTGCTTTGAAGCCGGTTTCTGAGGACTGTCTCTGCTCTCCAATAAGCACTCAAGGCCAGCTGTGATGCACCGGCTCAATCACTAGGGGTTTATCCTGGATTTCGAGGCAACACTATTGTCTGTTATAGCACTGAGACTGGTATACTGGTATACAGTTCTAGTTCAGTAAATCATGTCAGACAACATTTTAATACTGTTTAACCAAAATGTCGTTTCATCCAGATTCCAGACCCATTGCAGTGATCAAATTGCATCGTGTGTGAGGGGACGCATGATGCAGAACCACACAGTGTGTGTGTTTCATTAGTGATTCGTCTTGTCCTAATTACTGTAAAATGAACAAGACTCCATCTGGCTCCAATATCACTTAATAGCAAATGTTTAATCTAATCAAAATATGCAGCGTGAGAGAGGGACATGTTTTAACAGACTGCTCGTTTCATATTTTCACACAAGATTTGATGTACTTCATGACCACATCTGCTTTTTGGCTCATTAATAAGGGTATTTTTTTTTTTATCATGGAGGGTCCCTTTGAGATACAGCTTAGAAAAAAATGACTAAATGAAATCTTTCAAAAAAATAATAAGACTGGAACAATATTATCATGAGAGAAATTGGGAAAAAGGATCATTTGTTTTAGTAATACTTATTAAAATTATTATTATTACAATGAAATGGTTTCTTCTAGACAGCAATTAGATTAAATTAAGAACAATTTAAGACTTTTGCTTCTCACATTTTTCTCCTGAAAATGACCCCAGTAGTCTCACATGCATCTCTCCTATAGAGTTTGAAATCTCAACAATGTCTCAATCTGTGCTCACATTTGACATGATAATAATTTGAAGTCAGAAGTAAGAGATTAAAGTATGACCTCGAACATTTCTCGTCAAAATCGGTGCTGTAGTATTCAGAAACATCTCTGAGTCAAAGTTGATATTTCACTGAAGCATAACTGAGAGCTTCATTAAGTCTCCAAAGCTCCAAACAATAAAACTGTCCTCTAGGAATACATTCTTCACTAATGCCCAATATTTAATTCTCTACTATTGCCCAAAGCCATTCAAAAGATTTTGGATCACCAATGTGGGAATACAACTATTAATATCCAAGGAGCTACCCTCATATTTACATTCACACTCTCTCAGCTTGTTGTGGAAGTACTATACGCTTAGTCTTGATTTATAGCCACGGCAAGAGAGTAAGAGGCTGAGTGTTTACAGAAGCCGTATCGATCCAGCAACAGGAAGATTCTGCACGGCTGTGGTTTCACAGCTTCCTGTGGGCTGCCCACTGGAACATAGATCACGCTCTGTGGACGGAGCTTCTGCCTGGTCCATTGATCCCAGCCTCGTATTCAATTCATGTTAAGTATTAAAACCACCCGTCTTAAATTACCAACACAGTCCATGCTCTTTATATAGAGTGCTTTAATCAGAAGGCAGACCCTCAAGGGCCTTAAATAAAACTAAAAAGGACAAATATTACATAAACATTTGAGAGCTTTCCTGGATGGATAAATAGTTAGTGATGTTAGTACACATCTGTGTGATATTTTAGGAGAGAATATGAATATGTGAGTTATACAGTACAATAATTCAACCCAAAATGAAAATTCGCTCATCATTTACTCACACTCATGTTGTTTCCAATCTGTATGACTTTCTTCTGTGGAAAGCAGAAGGATAAGATTAGCAGAATGTCCGAGCTGCTCTCTTCAATATAGGGACAAAAAGGCACCATAAAAGTAGTCCATTTGACTTGTGCGCAATAATCTAAGTCTTCTGAAATCACATGATAGCTTTGTGTAAAAATCACTAAAATGTCTTAATGTAGGCCTACTATCATCCTTGCTTGACGGTCACCATTCACTTTCATTGGAAATGACGTTGACAACATGATAAGAGTATTTAGATTTTTGGGTGTTCCTATAATACAAAAAACATCATACTTCATAACCAGTGATTATGTTTTTATATGCTTAAATATTTAAGCATAAAGGAAGTCAGAAAAAAAATACAACCAGTAATTGCAGCTGTTATCAGCTCATAGTCATTAACTATCAATCAAGAGAAATAAAATCATTGACCAAATTTCCTCTGGACCATATAATACACACATACATACTTATGCCTTAACAGCACATGAACACACACAACACATACTACCATTTTACATATTGTCAGCAGCCATCATGCTGTAAATGATGGGCAATTAACTCAGTGGCTTTGTCTCTCCTCTCACTGTTTGGTTGACATGTATGGACATTTTTCAGAGAATAAATGAGGGTGAGATAACAAGCAAGATGGAATGATGGAGAGACATGGGAGAGAAAATGATGCGAGAGACAACGGGGTCCAAAAGTCTGAGGCCACATATCTGTCAGTCTATAAACCTGGAAATAAACAGAAAGTTTTTGGATTTCGGGAAGATGTAAACAAATAAATATTATGACATAAAATCAATAAAATATAGTCTGCAGTGTGTGTGACTACAATACTTACAATAAATATAGATATAGCTAAAAAATGATTATCCCAAATATGAGTTGAATCTGACATGTGAAATCCTCAAATGTAAAATCTATTCATAAATAAAGTAAATACAATTTTTTTATTCTAAAATGAAAAAGTATTTATAATTAACCATTACCACATAATCAAGAGTGCTGTTTGCCAACAAAAAGTAGAATGAATCTTTGTGCAACATACGTTAGATGCATTCCTGAAACAATCAATGTTATAAAACAAGTCAGTTGAGTAAATGATTCAAAGACTCATTAGCTGCCTGCATCCTAAAGTGCAGTGTCTGTGTACTATACTTTAAATAAGAACTTACTTTAAATTCAATGACTCGCTCATAAAAACAGTTGCTTATTTAATTCCTGAATGAATCAGTGTTTGTGAACGAATCGGTTGGTTGAAAGATACAATGACTCGCTCATAAATACGGTAATTTGTTTTGTTTAATGAAATAGTGTTTTGAGCATAAAAGTTTGTACCCATGAGTTCACACTCATTCCTAAGACGGTCGCTTGTTTTGTTCCTGAATAAATCAGTGTTTTAAGCAAAATTTTTGTTCACGCACTTATAACTTTTCGCCACCTACTGGTGTAATGATGTAACCTGCAGATGGAGTCACTGAAAAATCCCCATCACTAATGCTGTATGATTAGCTTCTCTCATTCACAGTGGGATACAATCAGCAAAGGTAGAGTAAGAGAGAGAGAGAGAGAGAGAGAGAGAGAGAGAGAGAGAGAGAGAGAGAGAGAGAGAGAGAGAGAGAGAGATGGTAAGCATGACAGACTAGACTCTATATTTTTCTAAGCACGCTGGAGGTGTTTCCTGCTAGTTTTATGTGGTAATTATACAGTGTAGACGTCGCTCCCCGAGGCAAAGGTGAGAGGAACTTAACATCTTCATAGAGATGCCCTCTCTGATTCACCACACAGCCTGTTTGCTGTCTAATAACACACTCTGTGACATGGATTGGCGAGAACAGATCTGCCATATAAAAGGAGGTCACATCTACGGAAAGGCTGATGGAGGAAATTACCTGCCCAGAGATGCTGAAGAATCATAGATGGCCCATTAATCTTTAAACAATGGGACACAGCTCCAAAAAGAGCATGAATATGCCATGTATAAATCAATATAATTTAGCCAAGTAGCACATTCTTCTTAATCAACATAATATATATATATATATATATATATATATATATATATATATATATATATATGCTGTACTGCTTCTGTTGATTATTCAGTCCATGCTACTGCTAATAGATACACAGACACACTGCTGTGAGCATGTAAGAGATAAGGCTGCTGCATGAATAGACAATGACATACATAAAACCCATAGCAGATTTAGGCAGGTGGAGCTGGGGGAGGTGGAGGGTTTCAGAGGAACTCTGATAGCACGCTGCAGGATTAGCTTACAGCCAACAATTAACCAGACTATTTAAATGTTGAGTAAGCAACCTCATTGGCAGCAGGATCCGCCGAGGCCAATCAGCTTGTGCAACACTGCAGGTTTTCTTGTGTGTAATAAAGTGCGGGTTAGCAGGCAGCATGAATGTGTGCCACAGTCTTAGCTCCCGCTGTGAGGGCCACACAGAAAGCCACACAAACATCGTAATACGACCGCCCAAACAAACAAACAGCATTTTTGTGTTAATGGCTGTGATTAAGAGATAAGGGAAGTTAGAGAGAGATAAAGGCCACCCCCAGCGCTGACCTTCAGAAATGGCACTGCTCTTTCAGTCAGCTGCCGTTCACACACTCCAAGCATGCAGAGTCAGGATTAAGCAAGAGAGAGCTGCTCTCATTCTGTCTGCGACTTGCGGTTCATGCAGAAACAAACATCAAACATCTCAACGCATCTCATTGGTCAGAAATTGATCACAAATTTACTTCTAAATGACAAATTTGGAACCATGTGCTGGTGCCTAATTTTAATTTTATTTAGAAAATAAATAATTTTTCTAATCTGGTAATGTCATTATCAAACCTCTAATTTTGTTATTTTCAAAATTTTTACTGTAACATTCTGAAGAATTTCTATTATTTCCAGTGAACCAGACTCTTCACATTTCTTCTAACTGAGGAGAAAAACTAATACTGACAAAAAAATAACATTTATCTTGTCACAATGATTTCTGTTATTTTTACTTGATTTTATGAATATTATGAGCCTCAGTTCTCTGCAGTTATTCAAAGTGGTCAAACACACGCAATGAATTCAGGTTGAATCTGCAGGTTGTAACTATAGCACAGAATACTATATCCCAAAATGCAATGTGATTAACTTGGCCTTCCATTTGTAAAGAATAATCCAGAGGAAATATTAGCCTTCATCACATTTTTCTCTATAACATTTTACTCAATTACTCCATGATTTCAGTGTCACATGATCCATCAGAAATCATTCTAATACGCAGTTTTGGTGGTCGAGAAACATTTCTTATTATTATCAATGATGAAAGCAGTTTTGCTGCTTAAAATTGTTCTTGAAACCATGTATCATTTCAGGATTCTTTGATAAATATAAAGTTAAAAAGAACAGCATTTTGATCAATAATGCATTGCTGAATAATACATTAAATTTTCTTAAAAAAAAAAAAAACAATACCAGAGGGATAAATCAATTTGCCTCATTGAAAATACAGTTTCACTTAGAAATATACAAAATTACGAAAATAATATAGCTGCAAACAGCCATTCATGTTGACTTGAAACATGCACACGATGAGGTCATATGACAAAAAAAAAAAAAAAATACAGCATATACTATTAGAAACATAATACTATTACATAACTATTTTTAAAAGTATGCACTGCAGTACACTCTTATTCCAGAGTCATTCCAACACAGCCAATGTCTTGAGTCAGGTGTGATATAAATCTCCCTCTATAAGCCTTGATTGTGGATTGTGGATTTTTGAAGCCGCCATTGCTTCTGTGATTATACTCAAATCAATAGGCTTCCCATGCCAGCACTATTGATCCCCCCAGTCATGTGTGCTCACCACATCTGGAGGAAGCAGGCTGGATTGTTTCAGCATTGCAGCAGATATCAGAGATGCACAAAGGATTCCAGCTCCCTCTGCCAGTGGACAGATTACGGCAGGACTCAGAAACGCCCATGTAGAAACATGTCAGAAACAAATTCCACCTGCCATCGATTTGTGATAGCAGTGCTAACAAGTCATGTTGCAATCATGTGACATGTGGTGATGGTATGTGTCGAAATGAATATGTAATGTCAGTAGTCTGGCAGTTTGATTGACAGCTCAAGATATGTGGATATGAATGCAAGAGGTGGGGTTGCTCTTTCAGCTGAGAACCTAGAGATAGAAAAAAATGGATCGATTCATTAGTCAAGAGTCAGAGTTCCTGAGAGACAGCAATCTCAAGTGAGTTCTATTGATTTTCTTTTTCAATTATGTAGTGAAAGGTAAATCACAGTCTGTGGCGTTTAAAAATGAGCCGTATAAACATAAACAAAAAGAGTGTGTGAACCTAAAATTACACAAGCAACTACAGTATATTACACTCTTTGCAGGCCTGTTATCGACTCAAAGACAGGCTTGTGTGCATTTGTGTGAATCATTTGTGTCTAAATATTGGACTGTTGGAGTCTGTCTGTGTGTTTGATTTCAAAAGGATGCTTAAAAACCAGGACCTTAAAATGAAATTGTACGATTAATTATGCCAAAAATACAAGGCTTAACATAATTTAACTTCAACTTTAAAGTCTATTGTTTTAAGTTTATAGGAGTCACCATGGAGAAATTCCAAACAATATCGAGGCTCCCCTCTGGGTCACATTGTTCCTCAAAAGGATTTGGTACGGTCTTACTAATGCATTCATTTAGTTTGACTTGTGCATGGTAATAATGGAAAATAGCCTGCCACAAATATCACTGAAGCATCAGCATTATTGTGGCAACATTAGAGTGAAAAGAATTGCTCTAAAATGAAGCACTTCATTATGAATTAAACTGCTTTTAATGCTTTTAATGCCAGTGTTCTAATGGGTTCATTTGTGTGTCAGAATATGTGGGTGGATTCAATAAACAGGTACAGAAAAATGAAAGGAAAATAGGCTGAGTGTTTATGAAATGTTAATAAGAATTAAATGAGGACTTCTATTAATTTTGATAATGATAATAGGTAACACTCAGCCTTTCATTTTTCCCATTACGACTCAAAACAAACAAAGCATTTGATTAGAAGAACCAGTGATTGTTGTTAGTCTGAATTTAAATTATGTGTATTTTGGGACTGGGATGATTTTTTGGGGTCAGAATGTAGAGATTTGCTGGATGCATGTCCTTCTGGTACCAGGTGATGGCGCTGTTTTATCTAACCTGACTAGACTAGGATTTCCCACACACTGCTTCAGTACAGGAACAAACACACACAAACACTTATTGCACCACAATGTGTGTCAACACACACACACACATATATATATATATATATATATATATATATATATATATATATATATATATATATATATATATATATATATATATATATATATATTATATATATATATATATATATATATATATTTACCTAAACATTTTGAACACACTATTGCAGTTCAAAAATCATCAACCCGATGAACTACTGTATGTCTTGTGTAGAATGTCGTGCTCACCCTCATTTTTGCCCAAAGACAGAGTCCTAGCCTTCCAAGTGATAACGCCACGCTCAGTTAATTCCTGCAACCAACACTGTAGCCTTCATGCTGGATGGATCCCCGCAGAGGCCTTGGCCCCAATGATCCACAGGAGCCCTGTGCCGAATACAGTGACAGCGTGCGCATGCCTCATTTCCAAGGTCGCGAGGAGGACAGTGCAGAATGGGCGACATACGACCACTGTTTCCCTGACTCAAGACAGAAATGGATGAAAAGAGGAGAACAAATAAAGGTGGAGAAGGTTAGAGAGGGATAGTGAGAGAGGAAAATGCTTTGCAAACATGTAGCCAGAAAGGAAAGAGCACTACTGGGGAAGACCAGAAATAGATGGGCTAATGTTTCAGTGCAGTGGCCTGACCCCTGCATCTCAAGTAAAATTCATGAAAGCAGAAAGAGGAGAATAACAGTGTCTCTGCTTCTGTCACATCAATACACTCATGTCTGGGGAGGAGGGAAGGGGAGACAAGGTTTCTAAAATGAACCTAGATAGTATGATATTTAGGGAATAAATATTTAACATTTACACATTTATGAGAATGATATCTGGAATTTGCATTTAAACCGCATGCGAGGAGAGTAAGGCTATGTTTCAAATGCAAACAGGAATATTTGTCTGTGCATCTGTGGATTTCAGCACCTGCTGGTGGACAGCTCCCTCCCCCTTACTAGTGTTATTATAGGCACATCTCTCTCATTCCCACACACACACACACACACACACACACACACTAAAACTCTATCAACATAAAAGATGCAAATTTGTTAATGTACTGAAAATGGCATGTGTGTGTGTGTTTCGCTAGTTGCTTTGATGGATAACGATGTGTATTTCTCCCAGGTTCGGACATCTGTCCACACAGCTGCTGTAGCTCTTCTACTGTACTCCATTATCAAAGTTTAATAGTGTTTGTCAAATCTCTCTCAATATCATTTTAAAAGCCAACTCATTTACACTGCATCAACCTTTAAATGACGATAAAATGTCAGAGTAATATGTCTTAATACACGACTCTATACAATATATAATTCAATAAAGGTCTTGTCTTGTTGCTAGACAATGGACTTGTAATAGACTATTTTTAATAGACTAAGATAATATAAAGGTAAAAATATTTTTTATATATATAAAATTTTTACTTCATGTTTACACATATTCTGTATATTAAATGATCACTTACAGTACATGCTACAGGGGCAACATGAAAATAACTTTGTAATTATATAATTAAAGGTACAATATGCAACTTTTGGCCCTCTAGCAGTTAAAAAACAAAACTGTATGCATTTTGCGGAGGAACATGGTTTTGGTTGTGCTTCGGCTCTGCGTGACTATGGACAAATAAGGTTATCCTACTGCTCATAAAACATCCACTACAAGACTTAAAGGGTTCGTTCACCCAAAAATGAAAATGATGTCTTTAATGACTCACCCTCATGTCGTCCCAAACCCATAAGACCTCCGTTCATCTTCGGAACACAGTTTAACATATTTTAGATTTAGTCCGAGAGTTTTCTGTCACTCCATTGAAAATGTATACACGGTATACTGTCCTTGTCCAGAAAGGAAATAAAGACATCATCAAAGTAGTCCATGTGACATCAGTGGGTTAGTTAGAATGTTTTGAAGCATCGAAAATACATTTTGGTCCAAAAATAATAAAAACTACGACTTTATTCAGCATTGTATTCTCTTCCGGTTCTGTTGTGGAGCCACGACAACAGAACCTGCTGCGCCCGAGCTTCGTTTACTGTACGTTCACACCGCCGCCAACTTGAGCTTCCAAAGCGGCCAGAAGTCATTCATTTTCAATGGAAGCTGGCTTTTCTCAGCTGCAAGGAGCGTCAAATCCATCGGCGTCGCGTTTTGAGCGTCAATCAGAAAGTTGAAACAAGCTCAACTTTATGGTAATGAGCTGTGACGCGGTTCAGCGGCAAGCAACGGCAAAACGCCAGCAACCAATCGGAATATAGACGTCCTTCGCGCTGGCTGATTCCAGAGAAACATACAATGTAAACTTTCGTTCCTACCAAAACATTAGTTCCGAGAAAATGGAAGAGAAGCTAATAATCGCCGTTGCTGGGTTTCCTACAGGTTTCCTATCATTTATGACATGACGTTGTTTTGCTTATAGGGACCGCATGAGCGCAACTTTTATTTGAAATATTTACGAACGCTCGTTTTAAAGCGGGTATGCTTCATTCATTTGCTCACCGTGACACCGATTTCACCGCAAATAATAATAATAATAGATAACTATTCTTTTTTCCCCGACCAAATGTGACCAAAACGGTTATAAAAATGCTGTCATTATAAAAGGTTTCTTTAATGTATTGTTTGTTTTTTTCTGTTTATTACATTTCCTGTTGTGACACTTCTATTCAAAGCGTCCAAAGCGTCAACAAGCTTCCCCTTACTTTTTGACAAGCGTCCTTGACAGGGCGGCCAGAGCTTTTTTGACGCTCA
The DNA here is from genome assembly GCA_030578255.1 of Tiaroga cobitis. Lineage (NCBI taxonomy): Eukaryota > Metazoa > Chordata > Actinopteri > Cypriniformes > Leuciscidae > Tiaroga > Tiaroga cobitis. The sequence goes on along the minus strand of CM060614.1, from coordinate 10,322,322 downwards.
AGTCGGCGGCGGTGTGAACGTACTGTTACAGTCTGAGGGAGACGGCCGCTGTAAACAAAACAATCTTCGCAATTTAACATGTCTAAGGATTTCGACACAGAGGAAGACTTGCATTTTTTTCTCCGGCCATATTTATTTGAACACGAATACACGGACGCACCAGATACACGTCAGCAGCGTCTTACGTCATCAGTGTCACTGAACGCGGCTGATTTATTTAAGCCTTTACGTGTGCGTTCGTAAAAAAAGTCTGCGTCCTCCTTGTCAACCTTTCTCGCTCGTGACAACTAACCAATGCCACACCATACAGGCGTCAAACAAGCCGGAGCAACTTTTCTTTATTTATGGATGTAACGAGACGTGAGTGACGTGTGTACGCAATTCCTAGGAAACCATCCTGTCAGGTCTAAAATATAAACACTTACAACAGACTTACCATAGTGATTCAGGGTAAGACAAAACATGTTTTAGAGGGAGGATTAATGATGTATTGAGTCATTATTTAAATTTGGTTAATTTTAAAGAAAAACAAAGTTGGTGTACCTTTAGCAAAAATGGACTTCATTCCTTGATGTACGATTAAGACAACCCCAAAAAGAAACAGGCCTTCACGGCTCCTTTTATAAATGCATGATCCTGAATGGATGCTATCTAATCCGTTTAGAGCTATCCGGGTGTCTCTCTGAAATGAAGTGATCTCTACTGCTGCAGTAGAGAGATATCCAGGCTTAAAAGATGGTTATCCTGCTTTATGAATGGTATCTTCCTTTGGTGGGCCTTTGGAGACCACTTCTACAAATAACACACATATAAATTATGATATAAATAATAAAACAAGCATTAAATAAATAAACAAATACATTAATAAAATTGAAAAAAAAAAGAGATTAAGTATCACTTATATCTATGAAAAGCATCAACTTGGCAGACAGAAACTTTTACAAACCTTCGCTAATTTCATTATTTCTTGCTAAAGCCAAGTCAATTCATCCTTAATTAGAATCTCACACATTTGCAACTTTCTCTGCTGAATAAAACTTATTTTAACAAGACCACAGGCAGAATGAAGATGTAGCAAAAATAAAATGCAATAAAAAATGCAGAAAATGTTTAGCTGTGTTTTCATTTTTAGGTCTATATATATAAATATATCCCCCAATTATGAACAGAAACTGCAAACTATTTGGTTATGTCTAAACTAAAATGAAGCATTTTAAAAATAAGATCGTCTTTTCTATAAAAAGCAATACATCTTTCCCAGCTGAGCAGTTAATTGGCACCAAACGTGCCGCTCCAGTGTTCTTGTTTGTAAAGGAAATGCAAAAACTTCCTTTCCTATGTTGGTAACTCAATACAGATAGGATAAGTTATGAAAAGATGTGGTAATGACAGAGGTCAGCTTTGTTCATCCAACAGTATAAGCCAATATTCAAATGCTGCCCGTATACATTAAAATGCTCTCTTCACCCTGAAACAGTGAAATACCCTTGAGGGACACACTTAAAGTCAGCTGAAATTTCACTCTAATCCAGCCTTTTTAAAACACAATTGTAGCATTCTCTTAGTAGTAATTAAAATCTGCCGGAAGGTAAAACTTAATGAATCAAAAATAAAGGACAAGTAGGGTTTCCATAGAAACATGTATAATTATGGTAATTAGGCAGCCATGAATGTTGAATTTATCTGAATTAGGTAAATATGCAGACAAACGCAGATAAAGAAGAACAATCCTCTTTGACGTTTTCAGTGTACACTTGAAGCTTCACCTGTTTATGGAATCTGTCTGATAGACACAAGCTCTTCTGCTTTCAGCCATTATAAGAACAAAGGACCCTAGAATTATCATATAGCCTACTCTAATTTTTCTCTCATGAATATTCATGCAACCATGCCATTATACTGCCATAAATCTTTTTTTCTCAGTAAAAGTCTACAGTTCTGACCTCTCCAAATCACAAACGCTCCCAATCATGAGTAATACATTATTCAGGACCTACACTGATTGTCTAAACAACATCATCAAAAAAAAAAGAAAGAAAGAAAAAAAGCCAATTTAATGAAAAGTTTTTTTTGTATCAACATGATGAATGAGTACATAGCACAACTTTGTTTCTTCAAGCATGACGAATGACAAAACATTTGTAAAATTGGTATATATATATATATATATATATATATATATATATATATATATATATATATATATATATATATATATATATATATATACGTATATATATATATATATATATATATATATATATATACGTATATATATATATATATATATATATATATATACGTATATATATATATATATATATATATATATATATAATATATCCCAATTGAACAATTTTTTTATTATATATCTATATAGGCCTATATATATATATAATATATATTATATATATATTAGTGCTGTCAAATCGATTAATCGCGATTAATCAATTCTAACGTAAAAGTTTGTTTATATATATATATATATATATATATATAATATATATTATACACTGTGCACACACACACACACACACTCACTCACTAGCTGTATCTTGGTAATATTAATAAATTACATGGTTTGAAGTTAAAGATATAAAAGATAAAATGTTTGGGTCGCCATTTGATGACTAATATAAAATCTGGGTCCTGAAGCAAATTGACAACCAATTCTTTAAGTGAAAAAGCAATATCTTTCCTGTTTTCAATTTAAACAGTTTGGGGTTGATCCTTTGAATTCATGAAACAGTGTTCTGAGCCACCTGTGAAAAGTTTAGGAGCTTGTTGTTAAAACAAAATCAAGTTGGCATTACTTTGACACACTCATCTCTGATTGATAAAAGAATACTTCCTATATTGTAATCAGTGAAACCAGCATTTTCCTCAAAGCTGCTACATTGTGAAAAGCGCTACAAATAAACTTGAATTGAATTGAAATGTAAACCTAATTGTCCATTTTTTATTCCATTTGTCCAGAAAAGTTCCCACAATATTAATATTCTATTTACGTCCAAGAATACCACATGACAATTATGTAAAATGGTTCGCAAGTAATAATACAATTTTTAAAAATTGTTTGGTGTAAAAAGAATGGTTTTCTGTTCTCTTGCAAAGGCGAACTCTGCAAAATGTCTGGGTTTAATTTTCTTCTATGGTTATTTCTTGCACTAATCAAAGGTTATTTTAAGCCAATGCTCTGAAGTACTGATCAATACTCTTTTCACATAAAATGTGAAAAGAGACCCTCAAAAGGACCAATTTCACCAGCCAATGGGGAAAACAAAATGGTTTTGTGACTATTGGAAAATTGACTTGCACAATTGACAGCCACCAGGCGATTTTAAATTCAGGAGGGCTTGAAAAACAAGATAATCCATTAACATTAATGGCAACAGATTCAAATACAAATACAATGATATAATGAAATTGCAAATCATCATATCATGTTGTTATGAGAACCAGCTTTTTCCTATTGTGCAAAATGTCGTTATCAGGCTAATATTCCACTCCAGCTTCTTTAAGGAGTATATGTAGATATATCTGTGGTTAATTGGTAGGAAAGCTATTATCATAATGCACCACACCTTGTGTTATTCATATTCAAATAGTCTAATTTGAACTGAGTACATCGTACACCCCCCTGAATGATTGCAAATTGAAGCAGGAACAGGGGGATCACTGCTTTAAATTACAGCAGTGATGACACAGGGGTCCATCTCACATTCGTTCCCATTGTTCGATTTGCAAATTAATGTGTTGAGTATTTAAGATTTAAATTTAGATAAGGAGATTATTTTGATTATTTCACTTCAAACAAATAGGCACTGCATTTGTAAAGTTTTCAGAGAACATCTGTCATAGTTGAAAATAAATCAGAAAATAAAAACACAGGTTTCACGTCATGAAATGCAATTTATCCTCAATTTGCAATTGTAGTCGAATTGGCAGATGTGCCATCTAATGATCAATCTAATGACCACATGTGGCTTTTTTGACCAGGTTCCACTTGCATTTCAAGTGGAATTAAACAGAGGGGTCCTAGAAGATATGCCTCATGGATCTCCAGGAAATCCCACACTTTCTGCTGTGCAGTTACTGTGACACCTGTCTTTAGATGTGTCTGATTAGCTCGGTTCTTCAGGCTCATTTCTTTTAGAAAGATTACTTTTTTTCCCCTAACTTTTGAGGCACTTTACCACAACTCCAAGTGATTTCACCTGTTCCTCAAGTGTCGCTGAAATACAAACTACTGCTTTTCTTTTTTTCCTATATTATATCTTAACCTATGGGCCTTCATACTGCTGTGCATGGGACAGATGTTTGGAAGGAAGAAAAAAGAAAAACATCAAAAGAACCCAGCCTTTTCTCAGAAAAGTATATCACTAAAAGTAATTAGGGAATATTTGAATATAAAGAAAACTCTATTATTAGAAACATAATTATGTTTTGCATCACACAGCTGCATCATCTATTCAAAATGCTTTGACTCATGCAATAAATGTAACTTTGATATGAAACTTGACTCTGATGATTGTAAAAATGGTAAATGTGAACACTGCAAAATTGTTTTTGTAATCAGTATTTTTTTTGTTCAGTAAAATAGCCTATTTAAACATCATAAATAAATTCAGATGCATCATAAGAGAGATATTACTGTAAGACTTTTTTTTAGAGAAAATTTTATTTTTAAAATCCAATAAGCATTTTTTTCTTGCTTTAAGCATAAATCAGACACAATTTATAGTTTACAAACAATTTGGCAATGTAAGAAAAATAAACTTAATTAAGGATAAATTGTCCAAAAACAATTCTTAATATTTTTAATTATTTTGATTCTCAAGTAAATGTATCTTGGATTCAAAAAGTACTAATATTTTACTGAAAAATCAGACAAACATACTAGTTAAGTACATGATTTTTGCTGTGTTTTGTCTTATAAACGTAAATGGATCCAGGATCAGTGTAAATAAAATAAATATAATCTAAAAACTGTATATAAATATTATGACATATCAGATAAAATAAACCAAACTATGCATGCACTGTAGTAGTCACTCTCTTAATCATGAATGTTCATACTGAGCTTCTTGTCCACATGCATCAAAAGATTGATAGTGACAACAGCTGAATATGTAGAAGAAGCTGTTTTTTGCCTGCAAAGGAAGGGCGAAGGATCTTGTCTTTGCTTGGAAAAGAGCGAGCAGCAAAGCACAGAGAACTTCAAACAGTAAACGTGAGAACATCAAATGTCAAGGGATTATGGCTCTGCAAAACCAAGAGAGAGAGAGAGAGAGAGAGAGAGAGGAGAGAGAGAGAGAGAGAGAGAGAGAGAGGAGAGAGAGAGAGAGAGAGAGAGAGAGAGAGAGAGAGAGAGAGAGAGAGAGAGAGAGAGAGAGAGAGAGAGAGAGACGACGAGAGCAGAACAACAGAGGAAACATCAGCCTCCACATGATGCCAAACCATCGACTGAAATTCAGGTGCTGCTTTGTATTGCTTCTGGGATTTCACCCTCATTCAAACCCACATTCCCACAAATATAAAACAAAAGTAATCAACATCAAATATTTAAATAAAAGAGGTCTGTATCTGTTCAAATCAATGATAGCATAAATTTCTTAAAATTGTATTTAAAAAATATATAGCCTACAAGCAGGGGCAGGTTGTCACAAGGGTCTCTCTCACATAAACAGTTGAACACAAATGGAGCGAGGTTCATTTTATCCATTTGATCTCTGACTAGCCCACTATACCTTGCCAGAGGGCATCTACTGCCCAGAGATATTATCACAACTTCACTCCACAAACACAGAGGAAGAGAACACACACACACACACACTCACAAACAGGTAAGCTAGGCTAGTTAGCATGTGAGAATTCATTGTGGGTGTTTGTGGTCTTCTGCTCTGGACTGATTTCTATATGAAATGCCAGTTTTTTAGGTTAAAGATGGAGTGATAAGGCACAACTGTGCTAGTTTTAATCTGAACTGAATCCCCACTGTGATCAACATGATAAACTGTGTTTACTGAGGAGTGATGTTGAGCCTCTTGTATTTACTGTCATATAAGCTCTGTTCCAAAACATACTGAGCTTCCTCGGTGTCTACAAGTGACTAATTTAGAATGCTCTATTTAGGCAGAAAGGAACAGACCACGAATAGCGAGCAATTTCAATAGTTTGATATAGCACGTTGCTAAGCTAACAGTGAAACTCTAATAGGCATAAGCCCAAATAGCATTAGCACTAACCTTTTTACACTTCCATGGGAGCACAACATAAAGGCCAGTGTTTACTGTAACTAAAATCAAAATAAAAAAATGTTGCTCTGATGTTAATTATTGTGGAAATGGGTCAACACAGTCTGTTTTTTTTTTCACCTTGTTGTTGTTGTTTTTCCACAGAGACAGTTGCAATGCATTTTAGGATTGCCTTCCCCGGGAAGATTCTGCCTTGTTATTTGTGTAAAATGCTGCCTACATCTCATGTAGTTTTGGAACAGAGCAATAGACTATCTTTTCATTTCAGTTAACAACATACAGTAGTTAGCAATGTATACCTAATCTCTAGTTCAACTTGATAAAGAGTACACTACCATTCAAACGTTTTTTTTTTTTTTAAGAAATGAATACTTTTATTCAGTAAGGATACAGTAAATTGGTCAAAAATCACAGTAAAAACATTTATAATGTAAAAAAGATTTCATTTTCAAATGAATGCTGTTCTTTTGAATTTTCTATTCATCAAAGAATCCTTAAAAATATTAAGCAGCACAACTATTTGCAACGATAACAATAAGAAATGTTTCTTTAGCAGCAAATCAGCATATTAGAATGACATGTGACACTGAAGACTGGAGTAATGATGCTGAAAATTCAGCTTTGCCATCACCGGAATGAATTACATTTGAAAATATAACAGTTAATTTATTTCATAACATCACTGTTTTACTGTATTTTTGATCAAATAAATGCAGCCTTGATGAGCATAAGATACTTATTTCAAAAACATTAAAAAATCTTATTGGCCCCAAACTTGTTTTGAACGGTAGTATAGCCTATAGTTTTTAAAATTGTCCATACATTCAAAATTTTTTTAGGAGTTGCACGCATTAGATCTGCTGCATTGCCGTTCATGCGTCTTGTCTCTGCTCTTTCTCTCTCTTCACCAAGCTCATCTCCCTCCATTACATATTCTCGGCGGTGTGCGGGAAAATGGCCGCCCTGCCTTTGCTGATGTCATAGGGAATCGAGGCGACGGGGGGGGTCAGAGCTCTGGGCTCCGTAATGCAGATTAAGATTAAATCCGCGTGGGCGCGGTGGCTGGCAGGCCGGCTCTTCGTTATTAATAGTGTGTTTTAATCAGGCACTGTGCAGGGCTCTGGATCCTGCAGGACCTCCGGCATCTGTCGGCTCCATAGAGATGTGCAGTGGAAATGAGAACACCGTCCTGAGGGAGAAAAAGAAACGACTGCGGCCCAACACTCTGCGCTGTGTCTAATCTCCCAGCACTCCCAAAATACACCGTTTACTTTGTTTTGTTTGGTATATTATTGTTATTTGAATGTAAATGCATGGGTTATGGTTTATCAGAGCTGAACGGAAGTATCACAGGTCTCTCTCTCTCTCTCTCTCTCTCTCTCTCTCCCAATCTGTGACAGGCTGGAGAAGGAGGTGAATGAATTATTAAACTGACTATGAAGTGTTGGGACATTTTCACATTCGCTGTAATGCATGTTGTCCCATTGAGCCCTGGAGATAAACAGTCACCCGGGCTGGCTTGACAAAAATCGACTGTGACTTCCACCTCCCTAGTCAAAACCGGTTTTAGCCTGATTGCAGACACTGCTGCAGCTGGCAATTTCTAGAATAATCTGCAGCTAAGGCTCAGCCCCACCCCCCATCAATCCAGAGGCCCCACCCCCACTACCCCTTCTGCATCCTTTACACCCCCCACACCTCCCCCTCTTTCTCTTTTGGCATCAATATTATAGACCGGAGCATGCCTCTTTCTGCTGAATCAAAGCTCTCCTGACCACTGCTGACAGAACATGCAAATGAATGGTGACACAGGGGGAGAGCGCACACTTCACAGAATTTTTGCATTGATTTTGCAATTTCGAAAAGATTTCATACATTCGGCTAGAATTCGATGTGGACAGGAGAAGTAAAGCATCACATAAAAAGCAATACTTATTTTAATAGGAGTGAAGTTTTCGTATTTAACTGTAATAACAGCTTACTTTTTTGGTAAAAATTCCAGTTAGGTTTATGGAAGTTAAAATAATTTTGCACCAACCAATACACAAGTGCATGGTATATCTATAATTTACAATTCACATAAAAAAAAAAAAAAAAAAAAAATACAAATTAAAGAAATTATTTGGAGCGGAGTTAAATGGACGTAGTGACGGACGGACGGATAGATAAATAGATAGATAGATGGATGGAGTGACGGACGGAGAGATAGATAGATTAATTGATTTGCATGATAGACTGACTGGACCTATTGTTGCTATTTTTATGCATGAAAGTCACTAAAATGTTACTATATATATATACACACTCACCTAAAGGATTATTAGGAACACCATACTAATACTGTGTTTGACCCCCTTTCGCCTTCAGAACTGCCTTAATTCTACGTGGCATTGATTCAACAAGGTGCTGAAAGCATTCTTTAGAAATGTTGGCCCATATTGATAGGATAGCATCTTGCAGTTGATGGAGATTTGTGGGATGCACATCCAGGGCACGAAGCTCCCGTTCCACCACATCCCAAAGATGCTCTATTGGGTTGAGATCTGGTGACTGTGGGGGCCATTTTAGTACAGTGAACTCATTGTCATGTTCAAGAAACCAATTTGAAATGATTCGGGCTTTGTGACATGGTGCATTATCCTGCTGGAAGTAGCCATCAGAGGATGGGTACATGGTGGCCATAAAGGGATGGACATGGTCAGAAACAATGCTCAGGTAGGCCGTGGCATTTAAACGATGACCAATTGGCACTAAGGGGCCTAAAGTGTGCCAAAACATCCCCCACACCATTACACCACCACCACCACCACCAGCCTGCACAGCGGTAACAAGGCATGATGGATCCATGTTCTCATTCTCTTTAAACCAAATTCTGACTCTACCATCTGAATGTCTCAACAGAAATCGAGGCTCATCAGACCAGGCAACATTTTTCGTGAGCTCTTGCAAATTGTAGCCTCTTTTTCCTATTTCTAGTGGAGATGAGTAGTACCCGGTGGGGTCTTCTGCTGTTGTAGCCCATCCGCCTCATGGTTGTGCGTGTTGTGGCTTCACAAATGCTTTGCTGAATACCTCGGTTGTAACGAGTGATTATTTCAGTCAAAGTTGCTTTTCAGGTTTAATCAGTCGGCCCATTCTCCTCTGACCTCTAGGATCAATAAGGCATTTTCGCCCATGGGACTGCCGCATACTGGATGTTTTTCCCTTTTCACACCATTCTTTGTAAACCCTAGAAATGGTTGTGCATGAAAATCCCAGTAACTGAGCAGATTGTGAAATACTCAGACCGGCCCGTCTGACACCAACAACCATGCCAAGCTCAAAATTGCTTAAATCACCTTTCTTTCCCATTCTGACATTCAGTTTGGAGTTCAGGAGATTGTCTTGACCAGGACCACACCCCTAAATGCATTGAAGCAACTGCCATGTGATTGGTTGATTAGATAATTGCATTAATGAGAAATTGAACAGGTGTTCCTAATAATCCTTTAGGTGTATACATATATATATATATATATATATAGAGATGCACCGATTGATCGGCTGGTGACCGGAATCGGCCGGTTTTCACGTGATCGGCCATGATCGGCGACCGGCCGGTCAGTCTGACATAATCCGATTTTATGCCGGTCAAATGCACTCGGGCGCCGCATGATTAACATCGCGCAACATCAGCATCACACGTGCACACGGAACACGCACATGTAGGAAACCTCGTGAATTACGGGCGTTTCACACCGCAAGGTGCAGCGCGTTTTTTTTTTTTTTTTGTTCGGCGGGAGCGTCGCGGGAGCAACAGTGAAGCGCGGGTTTCGGCGCCGAATCTATTTTTGCTGCGCTCAATTTAAGTGAAAGCACACTTTTGATGGACAAAATAAGTATGATTTCATCCAAAAAGTGCCCAAAATGCAAAGAATTTGCATGTCTGGTGTGTTTTAACAAGAACTGAAGTAGGCTAGGCTATGTCAGAAAGAAAATGAAGACTCAAAAATATTTATAGAAAATTTACCCATTTAAACTAGTTTTTATTATTATTTAATTGTTTCCCTGCACATACTCCACTTGTCCTGTTTAGCTTGGCTGGACATGTGTCAGATGAGAGAAGAACTGCTTGAGAAATATAACTTGCCATTGATATACAACAAGTGATTGCAAAAGGCCTGTATGTGTGAGAGAGAGAGATAAATATCTTTATACTGCAAGGCTATATTTATTGAATTTTTATTTGTTATTTATATATTATTTTATTGCCATTACCTGTTTTCATACAGAAGTTTAGTTTGCTAAATATATATTAAAAAAATTTTATTGGATATTGGATGTGAAAAGGAAATGGTTCTTCCATAACACTGCACTTTAGATGTGTGTGAATTTTCCACACTAGGAGTAATTTATATAGTTCTATTTTAAAGCGATTATCTGTTCAAAAAATGTTCTATGCAAAATGTTCTATTAAAGAGAAGATAGAAAATAAATATTTGTGTGTGCTGTAAAGTGATTTGAAAAAATAAAATCGGAATCGGCTAAAATCGGTATCGGCAGGTCAAACTCAAGAAAAAATCGGAATCGGGATCGGCCTAGAAAATTGTAATCGGTGCATCTCTATATATATATATACATTTATATATATATATATATATATATATTTTTTTTTACAACAAATAGACATGAATCATCTAGCATCAGAATGAGCAAACTCATGCGGCACTTTCCTTCGGTTTCTATGCATTTTTTTGTAGGCTTAGCATAGCAATGGATCAATATTCAGTGCTGATAAGATCCTGTGTGTGGGTCACATCCGACCATGTGTGTGAGGACGGCCAACACATTCTGACCATGTGTGTGAGGACGACCAACACATTCTGACCATGTGTGTGAGGACGGCCAACACATTCTGACCATGTGTGTGAGGACGGCCAACACCCTTCTGACCATGTGTGTGAGGACGACCAACACATTCTGACCATGTGTGTGAGGAGGGCCAACACATTCTGACCATGTGTGTGAGGAGGGCCAACACATTCTGATGATGTCTGTGAGGACGGCCAAAACATTCTGACCATGTGTGAGGACGACCAACACATTCTGACAATGTGTGTGAGGACGACCAACACATTCTGACCATGTGTGTGAGGACGACCAACACATTCTGACGATGTGTGTGAGGACGACCAACACATTCTGACCATGTGTGTGAGGACGACCAACACATTCTGACGATGTGTGTGAGGACGACCAACACATTCTGACCATGTGTGTGAGGACGGCCAACACATTCTGACCATGTGTGTGAGGACGACCAACACATTCTGACCATGTGTGTGAGGACGGCCAACACATTCTGACCATGTGTGTGAGGACGACCAACACATTCTGACCATGTGTGTGAGGACGACCAACACATTCTGACCATGTGTGTGAGGACGGCCAACACATTCTGACCATGTGTGTGAGAACGACCAACACATTCCGACAATGTTTGTGAGGACGGCCAAAACATTCTGACCATGTGTGAGGACGGCCAAAACATTCCGACCATGTGTGAGGATGACCAACACATTCTGACGATGTGTGTGAGGACGGCCAACACATTCTGACCATGTGTGTGAGGACGACCAACACATTCTGACGATGTGTGTGAGGCCGACCAACACATTCTGACCATGTGTGTGAGGACGACCAACACATTCTGACCATGTGTGTGAGGACGGCCAACACATTCTGACCATGTGTGTGAGGACGACCAACACATTCTGACCATGTGTGTGAGGACGACCAACACATTCTGACCATGTGTGTGAGGAGGACCAACACATTCTGACCATGTGTGTAAGGACGACCAACACATTCTGACGATGTGTGTGAGGACGACCAACACATTCTGACCATGTGTGTGAGGACGGCCAACACATTTTGACCATGTGTGTGAGGACGGCCAACACATTCTGACCATGTGTGTCAGGACGGCCAACACATTCCGACCATGTGTGTGAGGACGGCCAACACATTCTGACCATGTGTGTGAGAACGACCAACACATTCCGACAATGTTTGTGAGGACGGCCAAAACATTCTGACCATGTGTGAGGACGGCCAAAACATTCTGACCATGTGTGAGGATGACCAACACATTCTGACGATGTGTGTGAGGACGGCCAACACATTCTGACCATGTGTGTGAGGACGACCAACACATTCTGACGATGTGTGTGAGGCCGACCAACACATTCTGACCATGTGTGTGAGGACGACCAACACATTCTGACCATGTGTGTGAGGACGGCCAACACATTCTGACCATGTGTGTGAGGACGACCAACACATTCTGACCATGTGTGTGAGGACGACCAACACATTCTGACCATGTGTGTGAGGAGGACCAACACATTCTGACCATGTGTGTAAGGACGACCAACACATTCTGACGATGTGTGTGAGGACGACCAACACATTCTGACCATGTGTGTGAGGACGGCCAACACATTTTGACCATGTGTGTGAGGACGGCCAACACATTCTGACCATGTGTGTCAGGACGGCCAACACATTCCGACCATGTGTGTGAGGACGGCCAACACATTCCGACCATGTGTGTGAATACGACCAACACATTCCGACCATTTCTGTGAGGACGACCATGTGTGTGAGGACGACCAACACATTCTGACCATGTGTGTGAGGACGACCAACACATTCTGACCATGTGTGAGGACGGCCAACACATTCTGACCATGTGTGAGGACGGCCAACACATTCTGACCATGTGTGTGAGGACGACCAACACATTCTGACCATTTGTGTGAGGACGACCAACACATGAGCCGGGATTGATGAGGAAACCTTCATTACACTTAATATTATAGCCATGCCATTCTTGTTATCTCATGGCTTTGTGTTTCGTTTATTTCCTTTCAGGGTTAGTGGATTGTAAGAATTCAATTTCAAGGAACAATAGACTTCCGCGAGATGCTATTTATGCCTCTGTAAAAAAGTAAAATAGTTATTTTGCAGTAAATAAAAAAGAGAGGCTATTGCCGGTGTGCATGGGTGAATTTGACACATACGTACATTAAGCAGTTTACATTTCGGCTCACATTATAACAGATGCAATTTTCGTTTAGCACAAAGAGAAAGATGGCAGAAGAAAAACTAACAATACGCTTTCTAATTAAATGCAACCTCTTTAGGGAAATGAGGGAACGTAGTGTTAACAACCTTATGCCTGCGCTAATCACCGTGGGTTATGCATGCGACTAATTATGAACTTGTTATGAGGGCCTCTGCTCGTCCCACACGAGAGGGAGCATAACGAGAAGATTTCACATCCAACTGATGTCTTCATATTCTTTTAATCCCGCTATTTATCAAACCGAGGTGCTTGTTGTGGATTAAACAGCTTTGTTTGTCATCAGTGCTCAGCGAGGAAAGTCATATCACACAAATGAACGTGTAATGCGCAAACTAATGCATTAAGCTTAACGTGGGTCCTGCTGCAATGTCACGGTTGTGATGGGAAGGAGTCAAAGAACATTCTTGGAGAAGGAGACATCAAAAGGAACGCAGGTTTCCAGGTTACAATCATGCAAAAAAATCAAGTGAAAAATGTATAAATACAGTTTAGTATAATTGCAATGCAGCAAGGACACAAAATCCCTAACAAAGTGTCTAACACATCTTATCCGTGCTATGCTGCAAAAATAGTAAGGTAAAGTCGTACCTTAATCTTGGAGGTTCTTGGTTGTTAGAAGGAAAAGTGCCAAATCCTTTCCTCACATATATTCTCTTAAAGGCTGGAAGGTAGATTTGTCATTACACTGAGGTTATCACATCTTTATGAGTCAGAATCAATAACATGAAAATGTAATAATACCTAGTAGCAAGCAGCATGGTGTAGTTACGCTGCATGAGAGATCGTGTGAACGTGTTTGGGTGTAAGAGCCGAAAAGAGAGTGAGTTGTTCAAAGATTACTTTTTACTTTTTCTCTTGCACGTTCCAGGTTTTTATTTTGAACGAACGATGTTAACCAAAAGCTAAATAGCTATTTAAACATTGTTTTAGCAAACTATCATTAGTTCCAGATCCATTCTGGAATCTAATACCCACTTTTCAAGATCCAGTGAAATCCTGTTGTTGACTATTCCATTTCAGTGTAAAATATGTAACATTATGGAAGTAAAATAAAGACGAATTTCGTATTAGATATAGAAGAACCAGGATGAATGTAGAGGAGAAAAAAGAGAACACATGCACATACAGTAGATTTGAACACATTTTCTAAATAGTAAAATTATGAGCAAAAATATTAATTATAGGGGCAAAGGAAGAATTATTTTCCTTCTTTTCATTAAAGGTTGTGCAATTATAGCAATTCTGTTCATTTGCAGATAGTAGAGAGGAATAAAAATGGCCTGATTTGTATTTAAAATGGAAAAAGTGTTAAAAAGCATTGCCCTATTGACTTTATTTTCATTCTCTCCATTCATACTCCACTTTGTTCTTATATTTCTTAGATCTTATCCACCTATCTATTTAAGCTTTCATGTTTCTAATTATTGATGTCGTCTTTATTTAAGGATGTTTTATTCCACTATTCAAATCTTTTCCCGTGGCTTTCCTGAGCTGTACAGGACCATTCTTCTGCAGAGCACAAACAATTATATTTTAAAGAATGTTTCGACTGTTTTGAACAATGAAACTCAGTGGGGTCCAAACGAACAATGGACCCAGTGACTTTGTATAGAAAAAAAAAATTCCTTTTTGTACTTTGCAGAAGAAAGAAACACATACAGGTTTGGAACAACATGAAAGTAAGTAAATGAAGACAGAATTTTCATATTTGGTTGAACTATCTCTAAGGACATTGCCATGTGGTAAGATACATTTGCACTGGCAGTAACCGCTATCCATGCACTAAACTGGATTAGAATAATTACAAATATAATGCATTGTCTTAATCCCTAAAGTCCTTCTGCTCAGTTAATGGCCAAAACAAAAAGAATCATCTCAATTCCACCATCTGCATGAATGATGCATGATGGGAGTCTGTGGGTTTGTGGCCTTTGGCTTTAATTAAGAATGCACTGTTGGCCTAATGCACACGTGCCAGACACGTTCCCTCCACTCAATCGGGCGAAATCTCACAACTCTGAGGCTTAAGATGTTAGTGGCCTGTGGGTGTCAAAGCTAATGCCCGTGATGTTTACAAATTGGCTGGAGAATTAATGGAGACTCAGTTAGTCAATTGGTTCTTTGTAGGGTCTGCTGGAAGCAGGACAGGCGTGTTTGGTTTACTTTTAGGCACTTGTCCCAGTAATTGGCAACACCCTGACAGGACCATTCTTGCGGCGTGGAGCCGTGTATAATACTGGGGTCTGCCTTTCTGCCATTCAATGGGGTTGCAGTAGTGGATGCCATGACTCATAGAGCAAATTCACTCACTCACTCTGGAGTCACAGCACAGTTGGCTTGTAACACATTTTTTTTTTGGACCTCCACTGATTGAATTCATCAGCAGAATTCCTAAACGCTTGTTGTACTGTGTACTGCTTAAAGTTACTGGCATCAGATTAGAAGCAGGACTTCTAAAATCACAGATTTCATTTTACATAGTCCACAACTGATTTAAAAATATAAATAATATATATTATAATAAATAAAAAATAAGATAAAATAAAACATATATTTGTTAAACTTGTTTTTACATCTTAGACTTCCCATAGACGAATAATGATTTTTATACTGTACAAACTATTCTTTCCCTTTACACTAACCCTACACCTAAACCTACCCATCACAGCAAACTTTCTGCATTTTTACATTTTCAAAAAACATCACTTCGTTTGATTTATAAGCTGTTTTCCTCATGGGGAGCAAAAAAGTTCATTTCAGATATTGCCATCTTTTGTAGGGACATTTTGTCCCCATAATGTAGGGTTTACCAGGCCACACACACACACATACACATACATGTGTATTATATCCAGAGAGGCTGGTTGAGAAACCGAAATGACAAATTCTTTAACAAACATACATTCAACATGTACACAGTAGCTCTAAATCAACTCCATTAGTAGGCTGCACACATGGCTGAATATCACGTCCCACAGGAAGAAGGCAGAAAGATCGCACACCAAGAGAGATTGGCCCATTTCAGATTTCACGGATGGCCTCACAGGACACACTTCATGTTCAAACCCTGTGAGTCACACCTTATCAAAATTACATCTAAATGGTTGTATTACCTTGATACATCCTTAACATGTGAAAACTCAATGATCTATGATTCAAACATTTTGTACATTTGTACATTTTGGAGATATATTGCAAAAAAAATAAATAAAAAAAATACAGTTTTCCAATCTAAAGAAACATGTACAAGGGATCTACAATGGCTCTCCATGTCTGCAGTCTGTAATTACTTCCCGTCTCAATAGCCTGCCTTAGATCACCGAACCAACCTCACTGCCAAGGTCTCCATCCTTCAGTTTCCAATCACCATGCTATATAGCCTATGTGTGAGGGTGAAAGATCATGTCCTTAGTTAGACGTATAAGAGCAGGCATGTCTTTCTGCTATAAAAAGAATGAAACCTTCAACGGAAAACTCCCGAAGCAGACCAGACAATCGCCCCGTAGGGCATATGCTATACATAACAGCAGCTATTGTGCACTAAGGTGCATAGATGGATTGCAGCTAATCTGACTGAGTACTGGCACATGCGAAAACAACACCTGCTGCGCCACAGCAGATGCATGCATGTCTCTACGTGCGAACGCTCCGGCCTAATGCAATTAAAGCCCCAGCACGCAATAAGCGAAAATTGCATTATGGCATTTCTTACATTTAATCTAAAGAGCATGAAAATGAAATGGAGTCAACTCCAAGGAAATAATGAGGCTGTATCGGAATCCAATCAAGGTAAGTGTGGCAACAGCTGACACGGACAAACCCAACGAGGGCCTGATCAATCTGTTCTTCACCACGCCGTCCTACTGTATTGCGCGGTGGAGTATTTGAAGAGGACGTAATTAATGAAAGACATCGGTCTGTGTCATTAAAATCTGGTCGGATGATGTTCATCTTTGCCTTGTTAGATATTTACGCTCGACTGGAAAAGGGAAATGAATGAGAGGCAGCGAGAGAAATGATCCACTGCAGTGACTTCTCTGAGGCCTTTGATAAATAATTTACATCCCTGCTGCTCGTACCGTGGCCCTTAGACCCTCTGCAAAACCACACCAGCTGATCTCTCACATACACACACACTTCACAAAACCATTGGACTTATTTGGAGACCTCTGTGTTTATCGAAAAATCATTTCATTAATAAGCTATGAATCATCACTGTAAGTGAACCGCTATGGTCTGAAAGCATTTGGGCTTATTAAATAGCAGCATTATTTATAAAAGCATTTGCAACTCCTAAAGCTCTGCATAATGCATGCAAAAGAAACTAATAATAATAAGACTATCCATGAACTATTAAGATCATACCAATTATTATGCCTAAAATAGTCATCATCTTAAAAGCAGATACAGTTTTGGGTTTTTAGAGGGATGAGGCGAGGACTGAAACGTTTTATGCGTTTTTTTTTATTTTTATTTTTTTTTACAGGTAGCTTGGTTTGCAATTTTATTTGATGAATATGGTTAAAATGTCAGTACTATATATAAATTAGGCCTATTTACTATCAATTTATTTGCATATGCAACTGTTGAGATTCTGATGGATGTAGCCTTCATTGGTAAAACTATTTGACAATATACAATATTAGAATCTGTGAATATATTGCAATCATGATGACTCCTTTCCCATGGCCTCATTATGGATTATTGTCCGGGGCTCTGTGACTTCCAAGGGGGCTGGAGAATAACAAAAATGATTTGAATAAATTGTACAATGGGGACCCTTGGAGTCATAGCAGCTCCACTGTTCTATATTATTACATAGAGACAGCATACATTAGGAGTGTGTGTTATGTTTGTGCCTGTAAGTGTGATATTTAGTTACATAGGCAGGTAGGCGGCATGCCTTGACTCCTGTTCAAGTGAAGTTGCATGAGCATGAGTCTCATTTCTCTTCCAATGGACAACATGCACAACAAAACCTCAAAATCTCAGAAAAACATTTTCTCATAATCACTCTCTAATGACACTGACTAATGTCCTTACCGTAGCTGATTTGTTTCCTGCTTTTTAAAAGCAGATTATTTCCATGGATGAGACTTAGGATAAGCCATGCCCAAAACACAAGTACTGCACTTCATCTTGTGACTGTGGCCAAGATTAATCTGATTAAAACACTGTTTCTCTCGCTGTCTTTCTCCAACATGCCACACAGTGCAGTGCTTTCACAGTCGTACACGGTGCCCAGTCCAGGCTGAAAGTCAGAGGAAAATAAAGAGATGCTCAGACTAGATTAATTCTGTTTTGCAGGAGTGATTCCAATAGTTCAGTTCTTCTACTGCTACTTTAAAGAATGTGTTTTCCTTTAGTCATACTGAGACTGAGATGAGTTTGAGCTGACCAAGATATATTTGTGTGTATATGATATGCAAATGTATGGAAACAACAAGCAAAATTCAATTCAATACAAAATATTCCAAAGAAATTATTTCCTATGGAAATAAAGTTTGATGCAAAAGAAGGCAGCAAATTATGATTGATGACCCATATGAATTAAATTTAAAGGAAAATTCTGTCATCATTTACTCACCCTCAAGTTGTTTCAAACCTGTATCAATGTCTTTCTTTTGCTAAACACAAAGGAAGATATTTTGAAGAATGATTGAAACCAAACCCCATTGATTTCCATAGTATTTTCTTTTCCTACTGGTGTCAATGGTGTTCATCAACTGTCTGGTTACCGACATTCTTCAAAATATCTATCTTTGGGTTCAGTAAAAAAAAAGAAATTCATACAGTTTTGAAGCAACGTGGGGGTGAGTAAATTATGACAGAATCAAAATTTTTAAGTGAACTATTCCTTTAATCTGGTGATTTCTGGTTACCATGTTTTCAACAAGAATCAATATCCAACCGACATTTCTCAGAATTAAATTTTTTTTATTCCTACAATCCCGGATTGTAAATAAAAATCAGGAACATACCCATCAGGCCGCCTCACTAAGGTAACCTGGCTATATCAGTATGAATTAGGTGCACAATGCTCTTACGGAGGGTCTCTAAACTCACTTGCTCAGTGTTCCTGTCTTATAAAACCTTCTTTGAAAAAGGGTCTGCCATGGTTGTACAAAATATGTCAGTCTCTTTCAGCCTCTGGGAACTATATCGAGCAAAAAAGAAGAAAAAAATAATCCTAATGAAAAATACAATCCCTCTTGCATTGAAAAGTCAAATAAAACGTGTTGAATAAGAAAGCATGCTGGGCCGGACAGAACTGGGCCTGGGTTCCGCGTGCAGTCATGCTGCAAATTCCATCAGTAGTTCGGTTATTGATTTGAAGCCTCTGAGACACAGGACATGGAAGCTGCATACAACTCTTTGGCTAGCAAATAGCTAGTGACCAATTGCGACCAAAAATTCTACAAAGTTAATTATAAAATAAACATAAAAGTTTATTATAATCATTTCTTTGTGCTATAGTATATACTGAGGTCAGTAAGATTTTTTTAAAATAAATTAATTCTTTAATTTAGCAAGGACGCATTAAATTGATCAAAAGTGAAGTGACAGTAAAGACATGTTACAAAAGATTTCTATTTCAAGTAAATGCTGTTCTTTTGAACTTTCTATTTATTAAAGAATCCTAAACAAAAATGTATTACGGTTTCCATACAAATATAAATAGAATAGTAGAATAATAAAAATGATGATGATAATAATATATGTTTCGTGAGCAGCAAATCAGCATATTGCACTCTCAGAAAGAAATGTGTATTGTACCCTTAAGAGGTACAACAGCTTGTTGCTAGGGCAGTACCCTTAAAATGACACCTTTGTACTTGTTATTTACCCTTAAAAGGTTCATAGTAGTACCTTAAGGTACATATTGCTACTCTAAGGTACTAGTATGCAGCTTTTAGGGGTAAAAAAAGGTACAAAGATATCCTTTTAAGGGGACTGCCCCAGCGACAAGCTTTTGTACCTCTAAGGGGACTATTTTTACAAAAAATGTTCTGAGAGTGTAGAATGATTTCTGAAGGATCATGTGACACTAAAGACTGAAAATTCTGCATTGCATCACAGGAAAAATTACATTTAAAAATGTATTAAAATAGAAAGTTACTTTAAATTTCAATTTTGTACTGTATTTCTGAACAAATAAATGCAGCCTTCTTTTAAAAGCATTTTAAAAATCTGTCCGACCACAAACTTAATCATAAGGATTTTTACATATAGTTATTAGAAATATAAGTTAACCGAGCAACATACTAAATTCATAGACTGAAATAGATAATAAAAACAATGTTTTATCGTACCTTACCATTTATTGTAACCGTTTGGAAAACAGCTGTGCTAATGTCGCACTACTGAAAAATGTAGGCTAGTTTAGTTAGGAATTTTCAACCAATTGGTCCGTTTAAGAAGATATCAGAGGGAAATCCACAACAAACTGCCTATCAGGCAAAAGCAGCTTATAGAGAATGTGAGGAAAAGCGGCTGGTGACAGGCTTGAGCGAACAAAGAGCTCTCCAGAAATTATGGGATGGCAGCCAGGCATTCACAGCTAACAATAGATGCCCACAGATTCAAACCTCCGAGGCCTGTGCTTTGTTGAGTCCATCTCTCTATTAATGGTAAGCATTACCGACAGTCCAGAACTGTTTGGTTACTTCAGCCACAGAGAAACATGAAGGTCCTTTATATCTGACATCACTGTTAGCTTCAGGCTACATGTATTTCTCTGAAAAGGGGTTTGAAAGCAAAGAGCCAGCATCTCAAAAGCAGAAATCACCACACTAAAAGTTACATTGACAAAATATAAAAAGAGTATAACCTGACAATTTGCCTCCAACCTTTTATGATTTTTTTTACAAATTACATTTACAAATATGATATAACTATATGGATGATATTGTGTTCAGTTAGCAGAGGGGAAGATAATTCTCACTATTAAATAGTTGCTTGTTAGCATGCATATTATAGGATATTGACTGTTTATTAGTACTTATAAAGCACACATTAATGCCTTATTCTGCATGACCATATTCTACATCCCATAACACCTAAAATTAACAGCTACCTTACCTATTAAACTTACTAACCCTAACTATTAATAAGCAGTCATAGGAGTTTATTGAGGCAAAATTCTTAGTTAATATTAGTGAATTGGAGCCTAATCTAAAGTGTGACTAAAGTCTCATTATGTTTGTTGATTGTGGTGTTACAAACTCGAATCACTGTTGAATCACTCTATACGGCTTTAACAATTGAGCATTTGAGCATCTTCGCATAACATGACACAGTGGTAATATAAGATAAAAATAAATAAATAAATCATGTTTTTTGAAAGACGTAAAGGAGAGTAAATGATGACATCACTTTATTTTTCTGGTTGCACTGGCCCTTTAAATTTGAATTGTTAAGCCTCGAAACACTGTTTATCTCATATGATGGTTTATTTATTTGCTTAGTGCATAGAACATGACTGAATTTGCATGAAAAATTATTAAAACATTATTATAAAGAAAATGAATGGAACAGAATGGATTTGATTAGAAGAACCAAAAGGGTGAATAGACAATCATTACTGAAAACTATTCCAAAATGAACTGTTTCCAGTTTAAAAAGGAGCATGTAATTAAATGAGAGGGCATGGAATCGGATCTATGATGGTTGCTGACCTGGGTCACAGAGTACAGGCTCCAGCTGGTCAATCTGCCATTGTATTGACTTATCCTAAATCTATTCTATTGTAAGGTCATGTGTCTGTTCTCCTAGAGGTCCCATTAAAATGCATGGCCCTCGGTTCAAGCTTTGATTATTAGATAACCCACTCATTTGGGCGAGGATGCAAAGCTAGTTTGTCTATACGAGACAATGATGCTTTGTCAAGAATTATGCATGATGATGGTGTTGATATTTAGTTATTGTCACCTAAACAGTTTGACATCACTTGCAACGATTCATAATGAATACTCACAAATGCACACATACAAAGAAGGGCATTTCTTCAACTGCACGCTTTTTATTAGATTTTTTATTGGAAGGTTACAGTAAACAGTAGACTTTTTAAACATGTCTTTTATGTATAAATATACATATTTTACCCTCATCTTTATCAAATATAACTATTACATTTTTATAACAAACATTGATTTAAACAAAGAGTGAAATATTTGAATAATATAATCAGTTTTTACACAAATCAGGTTTCACTCAGATTTCAAAAGTTAGTGTACTTTTTACAGTGCCAGAAGAAGTGCTACATATGAGACATGATGCATGAAAAAAATCAATATAAATATCAATATCATCAATTTTGTGTATTATTTCAAATAATATTTTTTTGTTGTTGTATAATATGAAAAAAATAGTGGTAACAACTTCCAATGAGGTTTTATTAGTTTACTACATTATTTTACATGAACTAATAATGAACTGCACTTCTACAGGATTTATTCATCTTAGCTAATACATTATTCAAATTAAAAGTTGTATTTGTTAACATTAGTTAATGCACTGTGAACTAACATGAACAAACAATGAAAAACTGTTTTTAGTAACTAATGTTAATGTAACAAATGTATTGATCCTAGTTAGTCAATACATTAACAAATGTTAACAAATGAAATCTTATTGTAAAAGTGTTACCATTACAGCTAGGTCAAAGTATGCAAAATGTGTGAAAATATTATTTAATTGTATGTAGCATACATAAAATGCTCGTTATGAATTTAGCCTCGGCAAGACAGAGGAATTGGGTATTTTATCCCCAAAAAATGTCTAAAATGTAATTTCCACCACATAATTCTCACAATACTTCAAAAATGAAAGAATTCTTCTGTCATGCACTGTTGGATATTGTTAACAGACAAATAAACTAGTTAGTGTGTGAAAAGTCCATACATATGCACATATGCACACATAAAATACATGCAGTCAAACGGCAAACATACACCACTCTACTGGGACACACGCATGAGCACAGGTGTGTGTATTTGTGTGTGTGACACAGAGAGAGAAAGCAGTGATGCTTGGTAATTGAAGAACAGGCCTGTCATTGCTGACCTGTAGGAGGCCAGGGATGAAATGTATTCCAGTCTCTCAGCTTTGTGTTGGCATTGACAGGCTGCTGAGCTGAAGGTCTGACAGGCCTGACTGAAAAACAGACCATCCTGATCGTTACCCTCTCCCCCCAGCATCACCGTTCTCACCTGCTCCCTGCCTGCACACTCATACACACACACTCATCTGTGTACAAACACTCACATATTCAGCCATTGACGATGTCATTATAACGATGTCATGGATCACCTTCATAAATCGGTGTCATAAATAAGTAAATTGTTCTTATTTCACACACATGTCCTAAATCATGGCATGGCCTCCATTTTGATCCAGCGATGTCGCTGATGTATTAAATTGTGTGTTCATTATTTTATTCAATTTCAGCTCCGTATTATGTCACCTTCCATTTTGGCTAGTTTTATGACTAGCGTCGTAGAATGGGAGTAATAAGGCATTGGACGTGTACAATCTGAAAATGTTTTAATATTCATTCGGGCAGCTCTCCGGAATAATCTTGTGTGTGTGTTTGTGTGTGCATGTATGTTAAAACATCCAGCACTAGAGCCCTTACCTCTCTCTCCTGCAACCAACCAGAATAACGCTGAGAGAAAATAATACACTCAAAGCCTACGGCTTGTGCACTCTGTGTCATCAGATGATTTGTTCTGATGTGAATATCTAATCTGCGATTGGAAAGCAGATTATAGTGCATTAAATTATTCTGAATGGGCCTAGTTTAATACCACTACCGTGTGGGAAATGACGACCAGATTACGGCTATAAATGCAGTGTACAAGTGAAACGCAGAACAATGCTTTCAGATTAGACATGCACAAAATCAAAATGTATTAAAAAAACACATATAAATAAAAAGAATAGTCTTACTACACAGAGTGTTGACAAAACAAGTAAAAACGAATTAATTGGGCACTATTTGTTTAGCTACTGGTCTAATTAGAAATTAACTGTAGCTTACACATAAATGGCATTTTTTGTTGTTGCAAATTGTTATCTAAAAGTGATTTTTTAAAAAGGCATGTTCATGATTAAATAAAGTAGTTATTCATACATTAAAAACAAGGTTAATTAAAAATGCAGTGGTGCTCCATTTAGCAGAATATTTATTGAAAATTATACGCTTTCAGAGTATTAATAAATAACACCGATTTCAGAAATACGACTCTGAACTAAATCAGTTATTTAACGTGATGTTTTTGTTTGTTGCTCTGTGCTTCGAGTCTTTATAAGAGCAAATGCTGTCTCAAAATGGATGCAATCTATTGTCCTTGTAAAGTAAATTCTCATACATTGCATTTCTAACATGAGCTCTTAGACAAAAAAGGTAAAATGGCATTCTATATAGAAACCTCAATGAACCCTTTATGCCAAAAAGGTTCTATACAAGGAGAAATGTCTGAAATGATCGCATAATGTTTTCAAGTGATAAAAATATGTTTAATTCATGAAATTTAATCAAAGTAAAAAAGTTATTTTGTACAGTTCGGCAGATTAATAATCCCATCATTTTTAATACCAAGGAATACCCTTTACATGCAAGGTGCACAAAACTATCCATAAACTACTTCAGTATGACTTATGTTCATAATCTACACTAGTAAATAAATATGACAGCAGTAAAGAAACTGGCCAAAAGAGCCAAGGGGCTTATGTCGGGTTTGGAAATTGCAGTCTCACAGCACATGAAGTCCCTGGAGCAAAACCTGTCCAAATTAAGAGCTGTGGGAACAGTCCTACACACAGACAGTCAGCGTTCAATCTCATTTATGCTGCGCCTACAGCCGAGAACTACCTCTACTCTACATTAACCTCGGAGTCCGTCTGAGAGGAACTTATTAAAACAAACACTGCTGGAAATGTAATCCAAGGTGCTAAAAAACAGGAAAAAGCCAGATAATACAGGAGATAATGCAGCCCGCAGCGCTCGAAATGTTAATATATGGACTATATAGAATATAGAAAATAGAAATAAGACATCAATATTATGTAGAAATAAGACATCAGTTTTAGTCTGCATATTTTAAGCATATTTTTAATAGCAGCCTTTAGAAATTATTTTTGGATCCACATTATATTTAGTGTCTTTAACTTACAATTGTTTGAGGTAAGCACATAGTTAGTAGTAGATAGTAGTTAACAAGTATATATAACCTTACAAATATTTCCTCTAAAAACCACCTGACCAAACTGAAAAAGCACTTGTTTTATAGAATTTCCTAGAACTGACTCATTTATTAGCCAGGTCTGAACATCGTGAAGGTCTTTTGCCAAAACGTGCGTCTTGAGCTCTGTCATGTATAATCATTTATACCCTATCTGAGCTGTTTCTCAGATCCGGCAACACAGAGGCTTAAGCCAAAAACCAACCAATCACGGTCCACTCGACTGACTCATGCTCCTCCCACACCCCAATGACAGCTCTGGTGCCATACACGTGCATATATATATATATATATATATATATATATATATATATATATATATATATATATATATATATTCCATGCATGTGTATATATATATATATATATATATATATATATATATATATTTATACATGCGTGAGTGCATTTCAACACACACACAATTTTTTTTTAAATAACACACACGCACACACTTTTATGCAAAAGCATGGCAAGTTGCACCAATATTGCACCAAAACTGATCCGTTTCCGCATGAGAAATAATCCCAGATTATGGCCTTTGAGATTAAGACATGCTGATGCACAGGTTTTGATTCACCTCTCGCACTAGCATTCTATTAGGGATGTCAACGACTATGCATTGATAAATAACCTATTTACCAGATCAGATTGGATGGAATAGTGAAATAAAATAGACAGAGGTATAAATGCATGTGTAATTCATCATGTTACTCAGGTTGGAAGAGGAAATTAAGTTTCTCTTTCCTTTCAGTTCACAGGTAACAGAAGCAGAGAAACAGAAACAAGACTGTCTCTTCACCTACCCTGCAATGACAAATGACTCCACAGACAGAGAACAGACAGCCGTCAGAACAGGAAGTGTTAACAATGACAAAACACACACTGGTTTTATCTCGAACACAACCCACCAAAGCCCACAGGCTATCTGGGCCATCCCGCACTGAGTGTTTGCCTACGTATAGAATTAGATCCTTCATAGCTTAAAGTTTTGGTTTTATCAAAGCCACTTCATATAGAAATGCTGATGACCTTTTAGGTCAGAGACATAACAGACTGATCAGACTGTATTGATAAATGCCTGAATGTTTATGAATCCTCGGTCCATGAACGTACTTGCACACACACACGTTGCGCATAACACACAAACTATTAAAACCAAAATGACGTTCATTATTATAATTCATATATCACATGGTGACGTGTCAATTAGGGCTACAAAGTCAACATGCATGCCGAGCCGGCTGAATAATTAAATTGGAATATTAATGACTGAAATGTCCATGTGGGCCTACAGCCTGTGATCAATCTACAGCTAATGAGTCATTCATCTTGGTCCATTCGGTACCCCACCCTCATTTCGAGGACAGCCAGAGCTCGAGGTCGCTGATGAACTCTGCGCAAATCAACATCTAAACAAAAGCTATTTCTCCTCATTAGCATTTCTGCATTGTATGTGAGTGGTGCTGTAACCAGTGTGAATGCAATGTTTGCAGAGCAGGATGAGGTGGAGGGGGTAAATCATTATTTATAACACAGCTTTTCATTAAAGTAGAGTAAGATCTTTTTTATTTCACCTAACAAAATTTCACATGCTTTCGCTAGGATGTTTTGAAAATTTGTCCTTCAAATGTCCATCATGATTCTAAACAATGTGCTACATGTCCACCATCATTCAAATCAAGGTGGTCTATAATACCTGGAGAAATCTATTTGTAAATGCAACGTGACCAATTGCTCTTGACAAGCAAGAAAATGACGCCATGAAAATGAATGGCACTGATGGCACCGTAAGAATGTGGTCCCAACAAGTCCTTCAGTCCTTGACATCAGGCAAAAATAAATAAATATATATATACAAAAAATTTTTCAAAAAAATGTACATCACTCATTTAACACCCCTCAAATAAATAAATAAATACATTTAAAATTTAACTTTTATTTAGTGATTTATTATTATTTATTATTATCAAACAAAAATAAATACTACTACTACTACTAATGAATTATTATTATTTTATAATTGGAATTAAATAATTAGCTATAGTGAATATTAGTGAATTATATATATATATTTTTTTTATTATTAAACAATAATAATAATTTTCAATTGTAATAATTAGGAATAGTAGCTAGTGAATTATTATCATTTATTAAACAACAAAAAACAACAATTTATTGTAATATTACAATATATAATTGTAATAATTAGGATAGTAACTAGGTTTATTATTAAATAAACGCACAAATAAATAAATGGGCTACTTTTTTCAGTGGTCCCAATGAAAAAAAGGTGTTTTGGGGGTCCAGATGGTGTAGTTACGAAATCTACCAGCAGGGACTCATGGCGTTATGTTCACCCGCCAAAACCTGAACCCTTGATTCAGGTCCTCACCTTTCCATCCATTTCTGGCCTGCTGGTGTAACATACTCTCTATCTTTAGAAGTGTTATGGAAGGGTTTGCAACTAGAAAGATCAGTTGGACGGACTATAGTTTGAACTTGTTTGTTTGGGACAGTCCCTGTTTGAAGCCAATTGGCTATTCTGAGGCTTATTAGTCTTGACCTGTGCAGCGCAGGCCTGCTGCATCCTATCAGTGCAATCAGAGCGGATTCTTTATGGCTAAGTAATAGGATTTAGTGATTTAGCACTTAAAGAGCTAGGTGGGTTCCTTCTGTTAAATAAGTAGTCTAAGTTTAAACCATTTACCCACTAGCAAAGTTGACATGATGTCCTTCTAAAGAGGGACAGACACAGTGACTCGAGCCCAACTGAAGTGAGCTATTGGCACTTATTCCATCATTTACTCGCAAAAACTGTGGACGGACAAGTTGGCAAACATGGGGCTTGAGCACGCCTTTGTTTGAATATGCATAACCTCCCAAAGGGCAAACAAATTAATGAATATTCACACTTAATCTATAGCCCAAGGCTTACTATACATTATTCATGCTTGGTGCGCGAAACGCAGGCGCATCATCTTTGTCATGGCTAATGATAATTTAATTTTTTTAAATAAACAATCTTGAACTTTGAACATTTTGTAAATTTATTTACTTTTATTCCACAGTTACAGAGAGTTTCACCGCAGCACACAGAGTCATCCAAAAAAGCTTTTATTTACATGACACAGAGCTGTGTGGGTTGCTAAGTAAGGGGGGGGAAAATATCAAAATGAATGACTTCACTTGCATATTTTCCAGCGATTCTCCTGTGAGATCAAGAAACAAGAAGTGGAAATAAACAAATTGATAAAAGGAGCCACTCTGAATCATGGCTGACATCTCATCTCCCTCAGGCTTAAATGAATCATTCACCCAAAATGAAAACTCTTTCATCATTTACTCGCTATCTTTCTTCTGTGGAACACAAAAGGAGAAGTTTTGAACATTTCGAGCAGTCTTTTCCATGCAATTACAATAAATGGAGACTGAAGCTTGAAAGAGGATGCTAAAACCCCATAAAAGAATCATATGTATCATTAAAAGCAGTTTATATGACTTGAATTCAAGTCGTTATTAACTGATAATGTACCTCCAGAGTCAGTGGGGTGAACTCAAGAACCGAATCAGTGCAATTTGTGAATGAATCTCAGGCAGAATTGTGAACTGAATCAACTTATTCACTGAAATAAATTGAACACTATTTTCCTCCAATGTATGTTTTTTCAGGGTCATTCAGAGAGTCAGACACCAGGAAATCAAAGATAATTGCTGTTAGAAACGTCTAAAAATAAATCCTAGACTCCAAAGAATAATTTGTTGACACGACACAAAGCTATCTTAAGTCTTGAAATACACTGTGCAAGTCATATAGACTACTTTTATGACATTCTTACAGTGATTTGCATCCTTTTTGAAGCTTGAAAGCTTTGAACAGCTCCCCGTTTATTGTAATTGCACAGCAAAAGAGCATGAAAAGAAGAAAGAAATGCATGTTTGGAACAACATGAGGGTAAGTAAATTACATTTTTTTTATGAGTAAGCTAAAAGACTCTCAGAACGGGCTGAGATACTGGGCCCTATTTTAATGATCTAAGCGCATGGTCTAAAGCGCAGGGCGCAAGTGCAAGTCCGAATCCACTTTTGCTAGTTTAACGATGGGAAAATTGGTAGGCGTGCCCAGCGCATGGTCTGAAAGGGTTGTCCCAATTCTCTTAATGAATAATGGGTGTTAAACCCATTTTTTTGGGCGTAACGTGCAAAAAAACAATCATAACCAGTCTCATCTCACATTCCCTTTAAAAGCCAGTTGCGCTTGCGCCATGGCGGATTCGCTATTTACATGACAGAATTTGCAAGGGGAAAGACTGAACGCTTCTCCAGAGCGCAAACGGATCTGCTCGTGCGCAAGGTTAAAGCGCGCGAGCATACCATCTACGGGACAAGCCGAATTCCACCATATCTTTATATTAAACAATATTAATCTTTTACATTGTAATCCTTTTATTTGAAACATTTGGCATGTTTGTGTGCTGCTGCGCGTCCCCGTGTGTGTAATTAGCAGAGTGTACGCGCATTGTAGACCCGCCTATACGCGCACATTACTAACAAGCTCTTTAAATAACAAAAAAAAAAATACCGCGCCATTGACTTTAGACCAGGTTTTTGTTGGTCAATGGCACAGTCTATTTCAGTTGCCTCAAAATAGCAACGCGCCAACAATGCCCCTGAACACACATCGTTTTCAGACCAGCACACCCATGGGCACACAGATAGGCGCAAATCCATTTGCTATTTAAACAAGTGGCGCAGGACGTGAAAATGATAACTGCGTTGGGCTGAAACTACCAAAAAACACTTGCGTCGCGCTTGGCGTTGCATTGCGCCGGGTTTATGATAGGGCCCACTGTGTTCCACAACGACTGAATATACATTTTTACCATTACTTCCATTCAATCTAGTATCTTTCCTTTAAGAGAATGAGACAAATGCTTAGCGGGTGAAAAAACAAAGATTGTCACCCTATTATGGGAAGAGGAGGCACTGTTTTTCCACCATTAGAGAACTTAGGCCAACACGAGTTAAAAAGTTAAAAGGTTTCCTCTCTGGAAGGGAAGACAGTTGAGGTGACAGTTTAAAAGCTTCTCCCCTCCCATGAAAACGCGCTACCTTCTTCCACACAATTGCTCGGTCTAGTCAAATTGCATTAGTGATGCACTTGGTCTTTATATTGTGACACAATAGGCCTTAAATGTGTTGTGAGTCTATTCTGAAAGCTCTTTGCCACCACCAACAAAGATTATAGCGTTGTGACATTTTCTGTCAAAACAAAATCAAATGCGTCGTCATCAGGGAGATCAATACAGACCGATTAACTGGAATCGTAGGTGAAGTGAGATGGGAGCTACTCTCCACCAGTGTAATGATGCTTAAATATAGCAATGCTGCATCTCTCTATCCCTCAATTGAAAGTAAACAAATAACCGTAAATGAAGCCATTGGAGGGTTGCGAGCTACATGTTAATATGGGATGAAATTGAACAACTTTGATATTTTGTACCTCCACCTGGATTTTGGAGGTCAGACATCCTTGTGGCGTACTATTATGGGTGGAAAGATTAGATGACGGATGCATTTATTATATTGTACAAACTTCTAAAAGAGCTTCATCTTCAACGACCCTTTAGAATTTATATAACTGTGTGCATATTTGCAAAATGTTAGTTCTTGCAGCAGTCTTGGACCAAATTATTTATATGCAAGGAGTCTTTATTGCCACGAATAATTGGGGGATATTAGCATTTGTTTATTTGCATCCATGAAAGCTGATCTTATTATTCACAACTCCAGATCTATTGAGGTTAATTTTGCAGTTTACATCATCTTTATATTGCATTTCAGACATGATCCAGATTTGCTGCAGAAATGGGAATATATATTACGGTTTGTAAGAATTTGTAATGTTTTTGAAAGAAATATTTTATGCTCACCAATTAAGGCTGCATTTGTTTGATTAAAAAAACAAACAGTAAAAACTGTATTATTTTGAAAATTTATTATAATTTAAAATAACTGTTTTCTATTTTAATATATTGTAAAATGTAATTTATTCCTGTCATGGCAAAGCTGAATTTTCAGCATCATTAATTCAGTCATCAGTGTCACATGATCCTTTAGAAATCAGTCTAATATGCTGATTTAGTGCACAAGAAATATTTCTTATAATATATTTTATGTTTAAAACAGTTGATTAATATTTTTGAGGAAACCATGATACTTTTCCCCCCAGGATTCTTTAATGAATAGAAAGTCCAAAAGAACAGCATTTATTTGAAATGGAAATATTCTGTTACATTATAAATGTATTTTACTGTTTTTATCTAATGCATTATTACACAATAAATGTAATAATTTCTTTAAAAGTTTTTAAACGGTAGTGTATCACCTCAATGGAGAAAATAAGATAATATTTGAGTTTAATATATCAGCCTGTTTATAATTAAAATCAATGTCTTACTAAATCAATGTTTTTTTTCTTCTTTTTAGAATTAAGACTTAAATAACAGATAATTAAGGGTCGTAGGGTTGGGAGATGGAATACTCTATTTTCTTTTCAGGGTCATTCTGAGAGTCAAACACTAATTTTGAAACCAAAAGATACCAAAGAAAATTGCTTTTAGAAAAATTCAAAAATAAGCTCTCAGAATCCTCTGTGTTTTCAGTAGGGAACCCGGGTAAGAGTGGAAGGTGAGCGGGACAAACGCACTTCAGTTAAAACTGCAATCTGGATTCTATTTCTGTGCAGGCTTCAGGGTAACATTGTGTCAAAAACATGGCAACATAGTAGATCTCAGAAGATATTTTGCTTTCTAGCTATTACAACTACAAATGACCTCTTTAACACCACAAACATGTCATCAGTAAATTTACATGATGCTTTTTGTAATGTGGATGAACAGTGACTGTAATAACAAAAGCGTTTTTTCCGCATTTGAATATTAAAGTGGTTGCTCTCTAAATAAAGTAAATCATGGTGTTGACATGAACTGAATACAATCTTGATAACATCTTTCCCACGGGGTTCAATTGTGAAGATGGAGAGGTGTGTGCTATGGAGAAGAGAGGAGGTGAAATGACAGAGAACTCTCACTCCACTCTCACTTTATCTCTCTCTTTCTCTCTCTCTCTCACACACACACACACACTGGGTTTCCATGTTTTATGGGGATTTTCTATAGACATAATGATGACTGTCACGGAGCACACACATTTTTGATCTGATTTATAAAATACCAATGCCCTCTTCAGATAAATCTAATGTTCATCAAATATTCCACGCACTATAAACAGAAAGGACTCCCATTACGTATCGATCACATAAAAATTGTATTATGTCAAATATGTCATAATATTCCTCACGTATTTTTAACCTAAATCAGAATGGCACACATTCGCTCTCTCGCTCGCTTTGAGTCTCCCTGAACAAACGCTTGCATTAATTGTTAAATCGGACAAGCTCTAAAAATAAAACTAATTGTCAAATGCCTTGGCTAGAGAACGTTCTCGTTTGCATGACTTCAGTGTGTGGAAGGGGGTCTCTGCCTGCTGTAGGGCTGAAGAAGTGACTGCACTGCTGGGGAAACCTTCAGATTGACCCATAAATCATTCATGCTTTTCCTTCTGTATCGACACAAAGAATATGCTCTTCCACCGCTTTAGATAGAGCAGAGCTCAACCAAACAGTACAAAGAACACAAAAAAAACCCCCACAAAAATCGATTGCCTTGTTTGAAAAATTTGTTTAAAAAAAATAAAAATAATAATAATAATAAAAGAACTAATTATATATATATATATAAAGATTTAAGGTTCTTAGATAATTTCTTTTAAATAATATACGCCAAAGACCGATCACACTCAACTACTAAATTTTACATTTATGTTAATAATGATAAAGTAATTTAACTGGTCGGTGATCTATTATAAAATAATGATTTCCGTGCTGTAAGAGAGGAGTACAGCGCAATTGATGCATTCTGTTCTCCAGAGATGGGTGTTATTGTTGAGTGATTCAGTGCTGATCTCAGTGTAGCTTTAGACCCAACGCAGCATTAATAAATAGGTCATAGAGCTTTTTTACCCTCTGAATTTTTCAGGCTCGGCTTGGCAAATTGAACATAATTAAAGCCCAAGGCAAAGGTTGCACTTTCCTTGAAATAACAGGCTGTGTTGCAGCACAGAGAGGGACGGACAGATAGGAAAGATGCTCCAAGGATCTGTGCAGCTAGGCAAGGCAGCGTCTTTTAAGGACAAAAGAGGATAAGAAGAAAACAGGCAGCCATTACACCAAAACCGACAGCTATAGCCTTCGCCTTCAGTGCGATTGTGTATTTTAATATGGTGTATATTTTTTGGGAATATTTTTGCACAAATAGTGTAATTGAAAAGTGCATGCATAGGCTTTGGAGATTTCTTTCCATAGCGTGTGTGTGTGTGTGTGTGTGTGTGTGTGTGTACCTTTATCAGGAAGGGCATGGGGGATGTGTGTGTCAGAAGACATTAGTGTCAGTATCCTTTTTGAGGACAGTACCTGGGCCAGCCTGGGTCATGCCAGCATTTTAGCCAATAAAGATGCAAGCAGATTATACTCAAGCAGGATAAAAGCTTCCTCATTTGCACCAATGAAGCAGCTCCACTAATCAGCTGAGAGGAAGCAAGAAGACTTTTCTCCTGCACCTGGTCATGCTTAACCTGGACTTGGACCTGGGTGATATAAGACAACAAAAAGAAACAAGAGCTTAATGAAGGGTTTGCAATCAAAAACTGCATGTGTTTGATAACTAAAGGATGCAAAAAAATATTCACATGATATATTGAACACAAAATTAGCTGCTTAAGACAGAATACATTTGAGCACCATAACCAACATTTTAAAAATTGCTGTATAATGTTTAGCAAAAAACATTTTATTTGATTGTTTTTGAACAGAATTCAATAACGTCACCAGACTGGGATATTTTAAAGGGATAAAAAAAGGGATTATCATTTCTACGCAAACCTGACTTTCTTTCTTCTGTTAAATGCAAACAGAAGAGCTCTTTTCCATGAAATGTAAGTGAATAGTGACAAAGGCTATCCAGAAAAGATTTCAATGATTTTCAATGAATAGACTTTCAGTCTGTTTCTCACACAATGCTAAAAATGGCTTGCGAAGCTTTACAGCACTTGGGTCATACGGAATGATGCTTTTATAGTGCTATTTTGTCCTTTTTGCACCTGTTCCCTATTTACTTTCATTGTATGGAAGCAGCTCAGACATTCTGCAAAAAAATTATCGCGTTCCACTGAAGAAATTAAGTTATACAGGTTTGGAATGAAACATTTATTTTTGGGAGACCTATCCCTTTAAGGGGCATTTAAGGGTTTTAGGAGAATGTAATGGGAAGGACATTGAACGTTTTGCCTTCTATTTGGCAGCCCCAGCTGGGTTAAATGCCTCTTCCACATCCTCAGAAAATTAATGGCAGAAAATCTCAACCTGAAGGCTTTGATCCGCCATAGGGCGCCTGGGCCCTGATTAATATGCAACATTATTAACTGTCTGTGAGAGCCAGTGAGCGCACACACACATACACACACACACGGTCATGAAAGCATGCAGGCGTACATGCATGAGCACTGTGTGCATACCAGTACAAAGCAATTTGTAAACAATATTCTTCACCTTAAATGTATTAGTTAAATTACATTAAATCTCTTCTATTTTAAATTATCTTCGACACTAGGTGATATTTTCCTGCATATAAACACACTGTCAAAAAGAGATTAATTAAACCTTCAGTGCAGTTTAGGCTGAGGTGGTGAACGCCATTTGCCAAACAGAGATATTATTTGACTTTCATTATCCATTGTGTGTCGGTGTACATGGAACGAACAGGAGATGAATAACAAAGTGGTAGCACGAAAGATGGAAAATTGGAGTGAAACCGAATGAAAAATTGGATTAAGAGAAAATAGAGGGAGTGACAGGGACAGAGAAAGGGAAAGAAAGAAAGGCGCCATCATCTTCCACCCCTCCCCCCCCCTTCGTCTCTCCAGCTCATATGCTGCATGTGTGCAGGGGTCATGATAGCAGCGCAAAATAATGACTGTGTGTTTAGTGCATAGGTATGTGGGAGTGAGGGATGAAAAAAAATTATTGTAATATATCTGTGTGTATGTGTGTATATATACATATATATGTGTGTGTGTGTATGAAAATGAAATAAAATATAAATATATAACAATAATAAATCATTTCTATAATAGTGGCATATTTATTACAGTGTAAAAAATGGATTTTCAAAGTTTTAAATAAATCAAAGATTACTGGAGTACATTTTACAAGAAAATACAATTGACGTTTTTCCCCATCAAACTTTTAACTCAATGTGTTACTTGCCGTTTCTTTGCGTGTGTATATATATATATATGAATGAATACTGCGCAACTCCTCAAATGCAAATCATTTTAATTGGATACCTTTATCTGTAATTAAAATGATCTGCATTTAGGCACGAGTAGTACTTCTTTTTGTTTTTTATTATAATATACTCAACATAAACATTGCCTGCAACTGCATCTCTAATATGTTTCTAATAAACCTGTATTAAAATATATAAATTCTGTGTGGCAGAGAAAATGACATTTGCTGTTTTTTTTCTCCAGATAACCACCATGATTAGAAGAGATAAACGAGCCAATCCTGCAGAAATTATCTGGCAATATTATGTGAGTGAGCAGCGTTTCAGCTTCAGTTATCTAGGTCATCCCACGACGGATTTGTGAGTTTTCATACAGCACGGCTATGTTTAGGTAAACCACACGCATGCGAAATCTTGCATAAGCATGAAATAAATCTGCAGAGATCAAAAACGAGCTGCTTATTTGTAACATATTGACAACGTAATTGCATGAAATTAACATATAGCACAAACAAAAAACAGATTTAGAGATTTGGACGCAGTGGCAGGGAGGTCGGCCTCTGGGGTTCAGGCCCACAGCGCCACTTCTGATGATATTGCTTGGTTCTGTGCCTGCTGAGTTTGACCTCTGTCTGCTGTCACAATGTCATGCGCTATCTGCCCTATACTGCCTGCTATTGCTCTCTTTCTCACCATCTCTCTTTTTATCCCTCTATCCCTCTATCCCTCCCTTGGCAGCAGATGCACCACATGCATGCCAAGACTAGGAGCAGGCGCCATGATGGACAGATGGAAAGGGTACGTTCAACAAGTGTAAAGTGCAGAGGAAGTTGGCTGGAGCAGCGCTGCACGGAAAGAGAGAGAGAGAGAGCTGGAGGTGGAGTGTGTACCTGTACCTGCAGATGGCTGGCAGGCCCATAGGGCCCAACTGTCATTATGCTCTCTCGGCAGGGAAGAAAAACAGTTTTATCCAGAGCCCTGAAACTCAGGCAGCTGCTCGGTGTGCCATGGGAATCTAGCCAACCTCGCCACAGACCCAAAGCTATCCTGTGCCGAGGAGGACAGTAATGCAAAATTTTAAATTAACCTGATCAAGACATAATTCGTTTTAGAGACTTGTAAAAATAAAAAAAATCAGCTACACAGCAAAAAATAATAAATAAAGTAGTTAAATAAAAAAGAATAAGAAATTAAACTAAAATGAAATAACAAAAATACAAAGTATATCTCATTTTACAGGAAAAAACTAATTCCTTAAAACTTGCTACATTTACTTGAGAAACAAAATTGTGATAATATAATGTTATGTATTTATAATGACATAAATAATGTGTATATATCACATGTAATATGTATTTGTGCATTTGACAGATGCATTTATCCATCTACTGTTTGAGTTAGTTTTCTTTGCCCGTTTAAAATTTCACTAATAAATATATTAATGGCTTAAACTAATACAATAAATTTAATTCAAGATGTACATGCATATATATATATATATATATATATGCTATATCTTGCTATATCAAAATTGCTATAACTTAGTATATATATATATATACATATATACTAAGTTATAGCAATATTGTTTAGATATTTTATTGGAAAACAAGGCTGAAAAATACAATTATTTAATTAAGATTTTTTTTATCTTACTTTCCAGTAAAAACATTACATGTAAGCAAAATTAAGGGAAAAAAATTGATTTGTTAACTAAGAATAGATCTTGAATAAACAAGAATTATATCTTGTTCCATTTGCAGACTTTTCATTTGCTTTAAGCACAAGTCTCACTAATGAATTACTAATTAATTAATTTATTTTATTATAGTATTTTTTTGCAGTGCAGCGGCATCTAAGTTGCTGTCGAACCTTTATAATGACAGTTATTTCTGTGGTTAGCAAAGGGCACCAATCATGAACCCAAACAAAATGTCAATACAAACATTGTAAAAAATAAGATCATCACCTCACTTTGAATCACTTTTATTGTTGTGCATACAGCACTGCGAATTGCTGCAGACAAAGAAATGCCAATATTTCTCTGTATACCTGTAAACCAAAACAGATGATGACTTATGCTACTGCACACTTTTATTTCTGATAATAATGCACACAAGTAATTCAAAATCAGAGTTATTATGAATGGAGTGCTATTGGAGGCAGGTAGCAAAATAGGTTGATTTATATACTCGGTGTCTTTGATTATACACACGCAGCTGAGAGGCAGCAGCATTTTACACACCGCTTTTGAATTACTCTGAAACAATTAGAGAGGAAGCAAACTGGCTAACACACTCCTAAAACTGACCACTTTGACTTAAATCAAATCTCAAACCATACAAAAGTCCATTACAGGAAATTAGAAAGAGCGAACATCTAGGAGAGGGCATCATTCACTTTTATCGAGTCAGAGCGCTTGCCTTTGGTGCATTGTGTACCTGTCAATGAACTGCAATTCAGAGAACGCTGCTGTCCTGACAAATTGCTGTGTGTTAACGCACTCTCTCCCTCACTCCGCCAGAGCCCAGGGGCATGCTGGGATGCATGGACAGACTCGATCTTGCCCTTGGGAACAATGCAAAGAAAATGTCACAGGCCTGGTTGGTGTTTAATGCAATGGAGAGCCTGTATAGATGTAATCGAATATAATTCAGATCTATGTTAGACCAGCAGGGGGCTTTGTTAGCTATGTGCTTTTATGGGCTGATTAAATGTAGAATTTTCATTTTTTTTTTTTACATTAGAAAGAGGAAAGAGAAAAGAGCAGCAGTTTCAATTCCACCCCCTCCAAAAAATCTATTTTCCACATGCCGACAAAGTAAAGGCAATCAGACATTATCTTGCGCTCAAATGGTTCACAGGCTAAATAAACACCGATAGAGGAAGCTTCAGCATGCTGTCAGCACTTTATTTCTGGTAGAAGAAGAAAAAAGGAGGAAAAAATGAGAGAAAAGAACAAAGCACTTGCGCTAAACAATCAGCCATGTGTGAAGTACGCAAGCACACCTCTCTAATTCACCATTCAGTCTGGCAGCACGGGCAGCGCCAGTGATTTCTCTGAGCCGGGCTTCCTTGTTATCTGCAGTTTGAATGCAAACAAAGCCGGCAAGCACCACCACCCCTCCTCTATCCCCCCAGGCTTTCCTCGGCAGATAAATGGGGACGGGCACATCCTTATAGGCCTAGACCACATCCACAGACCTCACCCTGACAAATCCTTCACGGGGAGCCGGACCCGCAACCTCCATATGCACCTAGAAAGATAATTTGAGCGGCGAGCGAATCAATAATGCAACAGTAAATTCATTTAAACACACATTACTGATCCCGTTTAATTAATGGTGCCTCAACTGCAATTTGTCAGTGTCACACACAGTCATCCCTTTGATATTTATACCGATATTCAAGTTTTTTTCTCTCTGCAGGG